>CM047748.1:7443243-7548724 GCA_026225825.1 Pistacia integerrima
CACATAAATAAATTTTAAATTTAATTGAATAAACAAAAATATAACTAATTACTCTACAGAAACAGTAGAATATAAATTATATTATATTAATAAAAAATAAGAATGTACATAAACCAAAATTTAACACTCCATTTTAATAACCTAAAGCCTAGCTCTTCTTCTACAAAAAAAATATTAAAGTATATTTCATAAAAATATTATATTATAATTAAAGTATGCACGTAAAGAAATATTTCACACTTTAATGACCAGCTTTTTCTGATAATGTTTTACGACTTAGCTTAAAATGAAATAATATAATTATGTCATCAGGAGTTATTATTATTTGCAAATCAAAATAACTAGAAATTATTTAGAGAAAGGGATTGAAATTGTATAAAATATTCAACTAAATGAAAAATAATATCATAGAAGCAATCTAAGAATATATATATTTTAAAGCTTAGATAAATATTTTCTTCAATTTATTGTACAAATTGCACTTATATTATTAAATATTTATGCTGAAATTGTGTTGCTGCAGAAATTACAGTTTTTATAATTTAATTAATTTTTATTAGAACTTAAAAATAGTTAAAACTATTAAATAAACAAGACCATGAATGAAATTAAATAAACTATTAATTAATTTTGAGAATAATTCTGTTGATCTTCATACAGATATTGGCGGATGGCCAAAGCATAGTCATCGTTATAAAGCTCCGTCTCATCTTCAAGTAGTAATGGTAGTTGCACCATGGTGGTGGTGGTAATGGTTGTAGTCCTAGCCGGCAGTGCTGTCGAGTGGTAGCGATTGAGAACACCTTACTCCTCTTGTTCTTCTTTTTCAGAATCCACTTCTTCAAACTTTGCCCTCTTGTTTTTCTTCAGAGCTGGTTCGTTCTTTCTTATACGGCAAACCACGTAATTGTTATGTTGATTTGGACGCGGCAAAGACGAATCCAAGCTATACTCGTGCATGATCCAGCCACCATGCTGATCGGAGTCTTTGTTCTCATATCGGAATCTCTTTTTAGACCCAATTTTCTGATTGTAAACTCTGTACCACCATCTTCTCCTTGCCATGTCCCTGTTCCAGCACTACGATTGATTCTTGAACCTTTTAAAGTCTTTTTCTTGAATTGGGTGAAGATATATAAATCTTCATCACGCTCCTCTCCAAGCTGTTGTTTAAAGATGTTCCAGATCTGTTAGGGCTCTTCAGAACTATAAAGGTTATATTCTGGAATTAATAGATCAATACCAGGAATGGGTTGGTTTGCTATCTTGTTGTAAAGATAGAAACCCACCAATTCAAAGTCTTTCGGATCGAAGACGTATCCAAAGGGATGAGAGAACTCAACTACTTCCATGGTTTTTTTTCTTCTTGTGCTGAATCAGATAATTTGTTACGGGAACTTTCTCATATTATCCCACCAAATCTAAGTTGTTCCGGGAACTTTCTCATTTTATCCTAAGTTGACTACATTATTGAAGATGGAACCAATGTCTGGAGTTGCAACAACTCGTTTAACAAGTTCTCCAAGAACGCAATTGTTATGCCCAGGAAAATAAAGGGCTGACGTGGGAAAGTCACGTGAAGGGTGACCTGCTCTCGTCGAGCTGCAACACGCTACGTCCGGACACTGCCAAGTGATATGGAGCTCAAACGCCGTCCATTTCCTCCCCCGCAATAAGTCGATGCGATGTCGGCTGGGAAAAGGAAAATGGGACGTAAAGCCGGATTACATCCTGACAATCACACCAAACCATGGATTTAGTGATGATTATACGCTTCAGTTTGATATAAAATGAAGAAGACCCTTCATTAAGAGGAGGGGATTCGGCCATTTTTCATACAAAGAAAAAAATCTCTCTCTCCTGTAAACATTTTACTTTTTTCAACTTATGTAAGTCAGCCCAACCGCGACCCTAACCCACACTAACATCAATACAAATCAGTGGACGTAGGACTTGCTACCTTAGCATCCGAACCACTTAAAAAACTCTCAGGGCATTTATTTCGCTTTCTATATTCCATTTTCACGTGTACTAAACAGACCAATCAACGTTACGCACGTGGGAATTTGTTGGTGCTTAAAGCCAGGCATCACGAGGTTAAGGCGCTAGAAGGAGGGCGGATTTAGTGTCTACCCTTCATCAGAGAATCTTTGACCTCCTGGGTCTTACACTATAATGGCCCGCTAATCCGAACTGAGCAGGGAACCAAAGACATCTTGAAGGAGTCCCCGAGCCCGAGAGGGACACCCTTCCAACATACCTCTAATTTCGCAAAATGTGTAGGGAATACCCCAGCTCCCACTAATCGATCCTCATAGCGCGAAGCTACCCTCGGAGAGGTTCGACAATACTCTCCAAGCAATGAATTCCGCGAGGTTGGACCGTGCAGTGGACCAAGGCATGTCATGTCGCGTAGATGCGGTAGAACCGCCAAGCCGCTGTAGTCGCTGTGAAAGCGGCAACAGGCGATAACCCGTGCTATGACACCTCTGCGGTAGCGTAGCGCAAGGGAAGGGTAAACAAGTGGCGGGGGAAAAAATAAGCCTACGGGCTCCCGAAGGGTAGGCGAATACCGGAAAGGTGCCCCAATCGGGAGGGTATGAGCAAAGTTGAGACTTGGTGAAAGTGGACCCCAGCTGTCCCATGCCACGATGCAGCAAACCCAAGCAAAAATGCCGGGCATGGTGGTTCCGATCTGCCACCAGACGAGCGATCTCGATCGTTATGCGGGAGGCCTTCACACCTCGTGAGGCGGTTCGTACCACCGCGAGGGTCGTGGAAAGTGCCCCTCACAACCCATCGTCTTCACACGCCTCTAGATCGGGCGTGTGTCAAGTGCGACCGGAAAGAAATGCCGAGTGGCGAGAGGAATTCGATCTCCGGACTTTCTCGAACCGTAAGGCCAGAAGGCGGGCTCGCACGGTGCCTGAAAACAACCCCCGAATTGGCTCCATTACCTGTAAATTGAGGCTCTGTACGGTTTGAGCTCTCGGACAGAGTTAAGGGAGGAGCTTTTGAAACAAAATGTAGTACATCGTGAGTCGCCTCTACATCCCCATTTTTCTCCGAAAGTGCTAGTTGCCCCTTTACTTCCACCAGGGGAAGGTGAATGCCGAGATATGCAATTCCGTTTGATGGAAAGCTATGATCCGCGATGGATCATTTATATGAGTTCAACGTACGATGAGCTCCACCGAGGTTTCGGATTAATTGCGAAATGTCGTTGTTTGGGCCGTGCGTGACTTCACTTCACGCCAAATGGTGGTTAAGGTCGCTCCCAATGGATCGATCAGTTAAGTGGCCTCGATGAGCACGACGTTCTTGCGGCATTTCCAAGCCAACCAGGAAATTTTCAATGCCTTTGAGCTACCTCTTTGCCAAGGCATAAGGCAAGAAAATGTGTGAATCCCTGTGATGTCTCGTTGGCAAGCCTTCCTACAGAGGAACTCAACAAGGTGGCCCATGCCCCGAGAAGAGTCCATCCGAACTCTTATAATAGTTAAGGAGTTCGCCCATGTGAGCTGTGGAATGGAGGCTGCTAATGAGGGCGATATTTCCCTCACCGATTCTACAACCCTCCAGGTTGAAAAGTATCTTGAATACTAGAGAATTCATTGGCAATGGCACTTGTAAGTCCGCGATCACGGCACCTCCGGGGGTAGGTATGTCGAGTCCCAGGGAGACAATGGCGAGCCGTCGCAAGGGAGACAATAGCACGATCAGCGGGAAAAGGGAAGAAACCCCTTGCTCTGACGCAGAAAAAGTCCTATGCTCACCTGTCCCCCGTCACGCCTTGGCGACTTGATTCCCAATACACTCCATTGAATGTGTCCATATCTGCGATCCTCGACAAATCCGGGAGGAAGCCGGCCTGCGGTGAGCCGCGGAACCCATGAAAACTCCCTCTTGCTGCGGACGGAAAGCTTGTCCAAGAAATACTACCATTGTTACCATCGGGATAACGGGCATCACACTGATGAATGCCGAGCTCTAAAGCGCGGCTATCGAAGAGCTTATCAAGAAGGGGTACTTCAAGGAGTACATTGATGACTCCCCAAAAGAAAACCAAGGGGAGCGAAAGAACAAGCGCCGTGATCGCAGCGGGTACAGCAGGTGTGAACCTAATTTTCGGAGGTCCGCACCTCGCCTGAAAACATGTGAGGGGCGCGGGGAGAAGGATATGCTCGGGAAGCACATCATGACCCGATCGGGGTCATGAGCACATCGCAACGACCTCAAAAAGCCTCCGGAAGGAAGCCAATCACCTTACTGCAGAAGGAGGCATCGCTTGCTTGCCACCCACCCACGAGGTTACGCTGAGGGTGATCACACCCCCACCCCCGATAGGGTGTCATAATGTCTGAGAATGCTTATGGACAACGGAAGCTTGTGGAACATTGCTGTTCCAAATCCGCTTTCGATAGAATGAACTGGTTGAGGCCGATACAGGCCTGACCTCGAATGCCTCTGTAGAATTTTACAAGGGATCTGATCAGCCCGGAACAATCAGGCTCCCGGGAGTCCACACTGCGGTGACTCAGCGGCGAGGTGACTGAGGGTTCACGTTGTAGTGGATGCCGGTCGTGGGCCTTCATGAACCTTGAATAAGGAATCTTGGGGGAGGGCGACCTGCTTGAGAACTTTCGGGCGGTGACTTCCAGTTGGCTTTATCACCTCGAAGATGAAGTTCCCACTCCTTTATCACAGAGGGGGATCGGGGAGGTAAGCGGATCACAAAGCATCTCGCGAATGCTATGTAAAATCGGTCCAAATGGCCGATAAAGGAAAGAGGGCGTTTGCTGGGGTGCACCCCTCCCCTCAAGCTATGGCGATCAAGTAGGATCGAGCCACGCCTGGTCCATCGGAGGATAATATAGATCCACGAAGGTCGAAATCCCCCAGGCCGGCCGGTTGAGGATGCAGTCAAGAAGTTTCGGTTGATCCAAAAGTGAGCCAGAATGCTAAAGATGCCTTAATTCTGTCTCGACCCCGGCTCGCTTACGGTTGGTGAGCTTCTTGAAGGAGAACATTGATGTGTTCGCCTGGTCACATGCGATATGGTCGGGATCGCCCGAACGTTATTTGCCATTCTGCCGAACGATCGTTGATGAAGCTAAGCCAAGGTTTGCCAAAAGAGAAGGGCGATGGATCCGGGAGGCAGTCACGCCAGCGTTAAAATCGAAGTGGAGAACCTTCTCCGAAATGGATCTGTGTGAGGCTCTGCCCAGGGCACCATAAGGTGACCAAGGGTCCCTGGTCCCGGTAAAGTTAAAGCCCAAATGGCAAGTCGGCGAACTGCAGTAGACTTCAGCTGACTCGAACAAACTTGCCCAACTTTGAAAGCACGGTTTCCCCACTTGCCAAGAATCAGTACCCGGCTCGTTGATGCCTACCTCGGGACCACGAGTGCTAAGCTTCATGGATGCATACTCGGGATACAATCAAATCCCGTGTATGACGGAGGATGAGGCTCATCTGACCTTCATTCTGGATTAGGGGGCTATCTCGCTACAAAGTAATGCCCTTACGGCCTCGATCAATGCAGGGTGCGACCTATCAAAGGTTGGTCAATTCAAGAATGTTCTCCGACATCGGGAGGACAATGGAGGTCTATGTAAGGACGACATCTTGGTCAAATCCCGAGATCGCCTCGAGAACATATTCTGCGTCTCGGCCGTTTGAGATGTTTGACATACTACCTGGAACTCTGAGAATCAAGTTGAACCCTCTCAAGAGTGTTCATTCGGGGGTATCGTCGGGAAAATTCCCCTTCCCAGGGATATATGGTCAATCAACGGGGCATAGAAGTAAACCCCGAGAAGATTCAAGCTCGCTTGATATGGAGCTGACCAAAGTAAAAAGCCCCCGGTGTCATGAGTCCGAAGCCCAGGGCGAATAGCGGCTCAGGTCGCTTCATATCAAGGCTAACGAGCACTGCTTACCATTCTTCAATGTTTTGAAGGCCAATAAGAAATTGAGTGGACTTCCGAATGCGAAGAGCATTCCAGTATAAAAAGAAGCATCTGGGAGGCCACCTCTCCTCTCTAAACCTCTTCCATCTGGAAATCCCACTGTCATCACTGTCCGCCGTGTCTCGGTTAACGTGATTAGTGCGGCCTTTAATACGGGAAGAGGAAAAGCTCGAGTGCTGATATATTATGCAAGTAAGCGTCACATCGGATGCCGAGATGCGGTATCCAAAAATGGAGCGACTAGCTTTTGCCCCTCTTGGTCGCGTCAAAGTCAGCGACCTTACTTCCATGCCCATACGATCAATGTAATGACAAATTACCCCCTCAGCGGAGTCCTCCAAAAACCCGAGGCATCGGGTAAAGCCCCTGCTCAAATGGGCCATGGAGTTGAGCGATTCGACCTAAAGTATACGCCCTGATACTGACCATCAAAGCGGAGTTGTTGCGACTTCATCTCGGAATTCTCCTATCTCTCAAGCGAGCGGCAGTACCTAGTGAAGTCAAGGGCAAACTATTACCAGGGACCTACTCGACCTGGAACCTCTACGTCGGCAAGATTGCGGGTCAAAGCAAAGAAAAAGAAAAAGAAAGTGTGGGTCGGGTCTTACTGGGTGAGTTTAGAGGGGGTTCGAATTCCATGGTGGTATTCTCCACGGTTCGGGTTTAAGGCGACCAACAATGAGTCCAGAATCACGAAGCTGCTTGCTCGTCGGATTGCGACTCGCCAAAGAAATAAGGGTGCAACCGCATGATCAAGGTATCTACAAGCTACGGCCCGACTCCATGCGGAAGGTCGATCGAACCGAGATTCTAGGAGAATACCAAGCCAAGGAAGAGAACATGGTCCATACACTGAAAGAAGCTAAGGATACTCTGCTGGGAAGGGGTCGTTTAGGCACTTTGAAATCGCCTCGGAGAGGGAGAGCAACTCTATAGTGGGACGCCTTGGCAAATATAGCCTCATCGTAGATTCGAGGCTCGATAGCATTCCTGTTCGTTTTGTCGATGCTCAGGCTATCAACTCGGAGGGGCCGAGCCAGAGCCATGAATGTGGCTCGGCCCAGTTCCATGGATGACTCCCAGTTGTGCGTACCTCAGGATGGAACCTTGCCTAGCGACAAGGTCAAGGCAAGGGTCCTGCGAGTAAGGTCTACTCGTTTCACACTCATCGGGAATCAGCTGTACAGGAGAGGATTCAATGCCATTCTCCTCCGATGTGTAACCAAGTGAAGCGGACTACATCACGAGGGAAATTCATGAAGGAATCTGCAGGTAACCACACTGACAGCTCGATTCTTGCAGAACAAGATTGTTGCGTCGAGGATATTATTGGCCCCGAATCCGAGGAAGATACGCATAACTTTGTCAAGAAGTGCGACAAATGTCAGTGAATACGCGAGCGTTCGCATTTGTCTCACGTGATTACTATGTCTAGCCCTTGGCCATTTTCCATGTGGGGATCGACCTTATCGCCCCACCCGTGCCGATTAGGGGAAAGGGGAGGGAGGGGTCAAGTACGCCGTGGTTGTCATAGACTATTTTACAAAATGGGTCAGGGTCGGCCAGAGCCATAGCCGTAATCACGACCGGGGTTAAGAAGTTAAGCTTCGTTTTCCAAGAACATAGTGTCTGCATCACGAATTCCTCGCACCCTCGTCTCGAGATAATGGAAAGCAATTCGATAATGAGGAGTTCAAGCCGATTCTGCTGACAGTAGGCATCCATCCCCCCAAAAAATTTGCCTCGGATCGCTGAGGACCATCGCGAATAATCCGGAAGTTGAATCGATCAACAAGACCATGCAAGCTCGAATAACCCGAAGGCCGAAGCTCGGGGCGGCCGGAAAGGGTTGGGTGACGAGTCTCCCTGAAGAATTTTATGGGCGTCTGACGGGACAACTCCGGGGAAGGACCTCCCACCTCGGAAACCCCATTCTCGGCCGGCTTATGGGCGAGAAGGCGATGATCCCTGTAGAGGTCGGGACCAGGTTCTCTGGAGGGACCTCAGTAACGCGAGCTAACAACGCAATTGCGAGCAAGTCTCCGGATCTAATTGAGAAGCTGATCGCGGCAAGGAGGCGCTGGAAGTAGCCGACCTTGTGCCGAGCAAAAAGGTTCTTCGACTCAAAGGTCCAGGTGAAGAGACTTGGAGGTCGGGGACTGGGTCTGCTAAAGGAAGTTCTCCTCGGGATGAAGAGAGCCAAGTGTCGGGGGATGCTAGGGAAACCTGGTGGGAAGGTCCGTGCAGGGTGATCAAAGTGATCGGGATGAGGGGGACCTACCATCTCAAAAGATTGAAGCAGGCTCACAAGGTACCCCGAGCTTGGGAACGCCAAGCACCTCCGCCATACTATCGTAATCCCGAACTCAGGCTCTCGATTTTTGTTAATTTCTTTTTTAGGTATTACTGATTCTGTGGGGGCAAGGGGGCAAGTTCGCATGTGTTCTCATTTCGCATGTAAGAATTTAGATGTAATCGCTTATGTAAATCACAATTGTAAATAGTGCATATTTATGAGCCCGAACTTCAATTGTAAAGAAAATGTCTTCATTTATGTCACAAAAAGTCAAGGCTGAGTAGTCAATGGGGATAAGGGACCGAATTCATTACTAAGGTTGGGCCATGGGGTCGGGGGCATCCTTGGTGAGTGGAACCCCCTGCAATGATCGGGTCTGGCGGCAGGCCGGCTGCTCGGGTGCCTCCTAACAGGCCATGATCCAAGTAAGTCTGCCACGTCCTCAGGGAGGGAGGTCGGAGAAGTCCAAAGCAGGTTCTTTGCTCGCGGGAGGGTGTGATGGACCCACCGCCTAATCCGCGGCCTTCTCCTCCATCTCCTCGGGCCGATTCTCGCATTTCTACAGATCGAGAAGCGACTCTCTCCCGACTCTCCCTGAAGCTCGGCCTCAAGAGCTAGCCACGATTCCTGTCCAGGCGGCGGCCCCTTTGTCTTCTTGATCTTCAGCCTGGAAGAGCTCGTTACGAATAAAGGTGCCCGCGTTTCCTTTTTTTGGAGGTCCATTTTTTTCGACCTGCGTTGGTGAGCCGCGTTGGTCGCCTTTGAAGCTCTTTAATCTCTTTCTTTCGTACGTCCGATCGAGTCAGTCTTTTGGAAATCCAGCCTGTCAGTAAATGCGGCGTCCCTTTTTGGTTCAGATACATAAAGCCCCTTGAACAGCTTGTATTCTTTCGCGGTTGTGTTCTTTACTGAGAGACTCCTTGCTCTAGCTTCGACGACCTCCTCTTCCGTCAGCTTGTCCCCTTTGCTGCGTCCCCTGGAACCCCCGCGTCCTCTCCATGGACATCCTCATATCAAGCAATCCCCTGCGCGAGATACGAGTTAGAAATAAATCGGATTGAAATTTCAAGTACGGACTCGTTTACCAATTGTCTCGAGATGCTTTGGAAGCAGCGTGGCCGTCAGTCGTCGAATGTTCGTGCAAATTTGTCTCTACTGATTTCGATAGCTACTGCAATCGAAAGCGAGCCATAAAGCGATCGGTTGCGGTACTGAGGGTAGACTCAATTCGAGTCTAGAAGCGAGGTGCGTTCACCTTCGCCTTCAGCTCGCTACCACTGCCACCTCGCCCTCACGGGCTCCTTGCCCAGAGCCTCCCTCCGGAGATCCGCAGGCGCGACCTCAGAGGCTCTCCCTCCGAGTTCGTCTCCAGGAGGCTCTTTAGAGGGCTGAATGCCGCATACTTCTTGACCTGCAGTGAGGGCCTTGAGCCTTGGGCTGGGCAGCGCTGAGGTTAGGCGCCCTGGAACCGGCCCTGTTCATGCCCCACCTGGTTGCTCCTTACAGACAGGGTTATGGCCCCTGGGAAAGCTGCTATATGCAGGCCAGGTGCCAAGCAAAGATGAACGTCATGCCGCCCTCTCGCTCCTTGATCGAGGAAAGACGAATGGTGCTCGGCGGGACTGCCCGGACTCCTTTGGAGGCATCGTTTCTGCATTCAAGTTCGTTAGTAAACAGAATCATTCTACGACCAGAAGAGAACCAGTATGACTTACCCTCTGGAGGTTCTAACGACGCCTTGTCGTTGAGAAAACCGTACTTCCGCAAGTTCGCGGTTGTCACAAGCTTCCTCGTGTCGCGACTATCCTCGTCCCGAATGCTCGAAGGATACGAGACATGTCTGGGTCGGTAGTAGCTAAGCGCTACCAAGGTCGTTTTATTAAGCTCTAAGAAAACAAAGCGATAGATTATTATGGATCTTTGAATGACGATAATGAACTCAACGAGAGAAAACCTACTTGGATTTTGAAAACGGCAATAGCCGTTGTAAAAGAAAAAGAAGAACTTTGTCTCGTAGGCCCCCATTGCTGGGATATCTGTGTATCCCCGCGGCAATGGTAGGTCGCTGAGACAAATAGTACGAGTCCTTGTCCCTACTCTTCTTAAGGTAGTAGGCGACGACATAGCTCCACCTGCCGCCGTTGGCTCTCCCAATGCTCTGCGAACACGCCTATGTACATCGCGCGGGCGATGACATGCAGCGTTGGCGTCAAGGTTGCATTAGGTGCGATCCCAGAAATGATCCGGGGAGTGACCGCTGATGAAAGGATGGAAGGGAATCCTCCCTCCACCCTTGAGGATCTCTTCAGAGATCGCAGGCAAGGACCATCGGCCGGGCGCCTGCCGTGGTCGGCTCTGGTGTGGTCGAGGAACACCTCCGCGCGAATATCGAACTGCGTCTTTATTCTATTATATTCCTCGGAAGTGAGAACCGAGTAGACATCGAGGGAGGGCTGCGTCTCGGGAACTTCCCCGCGAGGAGCGAGCCTGGCTCCATTCCTCGGGTGCTAGATGTTAGTGGTTCCATTCCGATCTGCTAACATCGATAAATGTAGGTCGGATTAGGGCCTTCGTGTTCATCCCACCCGCATAGTGGCAAGGACATCAATTAAAATCTCTGGATTACTCGAAGCCATGCCAACCAGCGTCGAAGGTCCAATGGCGTGCGTCGCGTCTCGGTGGCCCTGGTAGGAGACCCAAGGCGCCATTATCCAAGGCCAAACCAAGTAAAAAAAAAAAAAAAAAAAATAAGAAACAAAAAGGGGGGAGGGGGAGGGAAGAAAAACCTTACTGCTGGGATGCAGAAGTTGAGGCCAAAACTCGTTTTAAAAGGTTGGTAGACCGTCCGAAAATCGTTGTTGGTGTGCTAAAGGAATTTGTTTGCAAAGCTCGAAGCGAAAGAAATCTCGGTGACCTCATCGGAAAAAATGCAAAGTTTTTATATATGGATTGCGAATGCAGCTTAATTACCACCCTTCCTTGGCCGAAAGGGCGACAACCCACTCTCTCTCCCCGCATTAAATGCGCCCCACGTCACATTAAATGACATGATAATGGTCGTCGTTTGATCGTGTACAACTAATCAATGTCAAGCAACGAGCAAGACAACACGATGCATTTAATGTGCCTGACAAACGCTTTAACGCGCGTGATCGCCCAGCAGCGTAAACCGAGTTCATTGAATCGCATGCAGAGGAGCGTCCCTCAGATCCAGGTCGTTAAGGTGAAGATTGTCAGGTCGCTCTGGCAAGGAATTGCGCGAGATCGTGTTCGCCAAGAGTTCTGTGCCGAGCTCATCCCATTCAGGTCGGAGTGACCAAAAACTCCGACGTGACTTAGTTTCCAAGGTCCGACCCTCGAACCTTAAAAACTAGGGGGCTTCTGTTATGCCCAGGAAAATAAAGGGCTGACGTGGGAAAGTCGCGTGAAGGGTGACCTGCTCCCGTCAGAGCAACACGCACATCGGACTGCCAAGTGATATGGAGCTCACAGCGTCCATTTCCTGCAATAAGTCGTGCGATGTCGCCTTGGGAAAAGAAAAATGGGACGTAAAGCCGGATTACATCCTGACAATCACACCAAACCATGGATTTAGTGATGATTATACGCTTCAGTTTGATATAAAATGAAGAAGACCCCTTCATTAAGGGGATTCGGCCATTTTTCATACAAAGAAAAAAACTCTCTCTCCTGTAAACATTTTACTTTTTCAACTTATGTAAGTCAGCCCGCAACCGCGACCTGACCCACACTAACATCAATACAAATCAGTGGACGTAGGACTTGCTACCTTAGCATCCGAACCACTTAAAAAACTCTCTGGGCATTTATTTCGCTTTCTATATTCCATTTTCACGTGTACTAAACAGCCAATCAACGTTACGCACGTGGGAATTCGTTGGTGCTTAAAGCCAGCATCAACAGCAATATTTTTCATCTTTTTGGTTGATTGCCGCAACATTTAGAGCAGATATGCAATCTGAACAAGGTGAAACCTGCAAACAGTTTGACTCAACATACAATCAAAACAAATTAAGACACATCTAGAAAAATTATAACTTATTACAATGTAAAATTAATTCTTATTCATAATTGACCCAAATTTAATCCAAAAATTTTTATGACTACATGGAGGTTATTCTTATATAAAGTATAGGTTTTATATATATATATAAAACATGCTACAAACGTATCTTTTTCTTTGTTGACATTCACTTTGTTTAATAACTAATCGCAGAGTTCACTTTGTTGGTATCACATTTATTCATAGAACACATAGATCAATAAAAGAGAAGGGCATATGCAAATAACTGTAGACAGAGCAATAATCACAATATCATTTAAATTGTTTTTGACAAAACAAGCATCATTTAATGGTAAATGTATTGAAATGCATGACAGAAAAATAATCCTGATAATGGAAATTCTTCCACTGAAGCAGACAAACCATCCATCGTTTCATTATTCTAGAGCTGTCAGACTTCAACCTTTATCTTCAGCCGGAGCTGGTCCAATGCACAATCGGTGTCTCCCTATATAAAGGAAAAAGAAATAAAATCATAAGCACAAAAAAGCATGCCTGAAGTTAAAACTACAAAGCTTGCTGTTTCTTTTGGCTTTTGTTCTCTTGGCTTTGGCTTCCTCATTGGCCTCTGCTTTTGATCCCAGTCCTCTTCAGGACCTCTGTGTAGCCGTTGATGATCCCCTGCACGGTGGTACGTTTTAAGTTTCTGTCACAATTTCTATTTTTATATTTTTGAATGTACATTAGCAGCGCACATGCAGACACTCTCACTGTATACATCCTTTCTATGGCTAGGCATGTATTCGATATTAATTCAATTCTTTCATGTTTTCAGTGTTTGTGAATGGGAAGTTCTGCAAGGACCCGAAGCTCGCCAAAGCTGGGGATTTCTACTTTTCAGTTAAGATGCCTGGAGACACAAACAATCCAGTTGGTTCAAATGTTAGCGCTGTGAATGTCGATCAAATTCCAGGACTTAATATAACTAATGTGACATTAGTTATATTAAGTTTTTTTGAAGACATAATAAAAAAGATGGGTTCTGTAGGCTCTAGGAAAATCCTTAAGAGAGATTAGAATGTGAAATTCAATGGAAAATTAAAGAATAATTGTGTAGTCAGCAAGCTAGATTAACGTTGAGTGTTTTAACAATTATCAATTGATGAAGCATGTTTAAATTGAATCTTAATAATAGAGACCAGGATTCCAGGTTCATCCCCTTGTGGGCAATTTTCCGCAGCCTTAATTGTGTTTTTCAGGCTTCTGTTTGGGGGTCCCTCTCGGCCACCTTTGGGCCTTATTTGCAAAGCCTTTTCATGTTGAGCTCATGCATGTTACAAAATTTGGCTGTCTTTCTATTTGGATGACGAACGTCAGTGCCACTCTCTTTCACCTAGGGGTAGGCAAGTCTAGGTACCCGCCCAAATCCCATGAAACCGGAATGAGAACCAAAATCGGTCAGGTTTTAGGATTTGAAATCGGAATCAGAACCGTCTGGTTTCGGTTCCTAAAAGTCTGGAACCGGAATCTCAAACATAGGTTTCGGTTCTGGATACCCGAGAAAATTACGATTACCCTTACTAATCACAAAAATGACAAATACACCCCAAAAAATTAAAAATACATTTCCAAAAGTTTACAAAAATTACAATTCAATCCTGACTCCTACCCAGATACCTAGGTCTCGCTTAGGTTTTGGTTCCCGTAGTGATGGGAACCGAACCGACGCACTCGATATCGATCGATTTTTTAGAATGGAACCTCGAGTACCTACCTGGGCTTCTACCCTATTTGTTTGCCCACCCCTACTTTCATCTATGATTAGCTTACGTAATTTATCCCAAGGGAACACAATCGGTTTACTTTTTATTTTATAATAAATTACCTCTTTTCGATTTGTAAATTAGAACAGGATAGAATGATAAAATTCTAGATGGATGATTAGAGAAATGTGTCAAATACAGTGAATTAGCTTCTACATTTTGAATAACGCTTGCCTATTATTGTTACAATGTTGTAATAAATGGTTACACATTTATACGTGCCTCCACCCAATTTGTTTGTTTCAGTTAGTGATATATTATTGTTCCTATTATTTCCCTCTTCTCTATTGCAGATATCTATATAATTCATGATATAAATACATTTTTATGATGTGAAAACAAAATATGATTGATAAATGAATCCCATAATTCTAGACTTCCTCTAGGTAAGTTAATAAACTCGATTGCTTTGAAAATATATATTTTCTTTCGTAAGAAACTAATAATCTGTTGTATGTACGCATGATGAATTTTATGTGCACTAGTATATTCAACCAAAGTTTCTCATTGTTATAAGTTTTTCTGAAGAAGGGTTTTCTAGGCTCTATGAAAATCCATAAGAAAGATTAGAATGTGAAATTCAATAGAAAAATTAATATAACTAATGTTACATTTTGTTGCCTTATTCTTCCATCGAACTGTGCCTCGCTCTCCAAAATCATACAAAATTTCAACGTGCAAATGATGTAGGGAACCATGGGTTCACTCGTTCCTGCATAGAGCGACGCGTTCAACGAAGATAAAACGGCGACCAGACAAACCATAGGATAGACGCCTACTAAAGATGGCGTAAGCCCACTAAGAATTTACAGATTGATGAATGCACACAAAGGACAGTGAACCCACAAAGGATTCTACTTTTAGAGACCACAAAGGTTTATGAAAATATTCTTTGTATATTTCTTCAAAAGCTGCGTTTACAATGTGAAAAGTGCCCTTATATAGGCGCACAAAGCCCTAATAGAAATCTGACAATTGCCCTAAATCTTTTCAACTTTTATGACAAGTGTCCCTACTATTTAATTCCCTACGTACATGTGCACCATTCTAGAAGAAAGCAAGATAAAACATTTACACGTATTTTCTCTTAGTTATTCAATTCGCTAGTCCACCTCATTCAGCTCCTTATAACTCGCAAGTCGCTTTTTAGTCGGATCGCTTAACCCTAGGTCGCTCCTCCGTCGGATCGCCTGATTGCTATATTAATGACCTTTCACGATGCTCCTGTGTCATTATCCCCTTCTTGAAAAAGATTCGACCTCGAATCAACGTCGTCCTCTTCTATTCGCTCTTCGACATTCTCTTCCTGGTATGGTGATAAATCGGACACATTGAAGGTACCTGAGACTACATGGTTACTTGGCGGGGCTTTCGATCTTGTAAGCATTAACATTGATCCAAGCTATGGTTGCTTGGTAGAGTAATTAGTAAGAATTCAGGGTTGCCCGATTTGAAACCAACCTTTGTTTAAGCTATGGTTGCTTAGTCCAAGCTAAGGCTGGATTGGTGTTGCTTTTAGATTGTTTAAGTTCGATTAAATAATAATGTCATTATGTTTGCTATGTTTGAGGAAAACACTGAAGTGTGTGCTTTTGGATCTACGTTTAATCTTTTACAGTTCTTGAGGAAAGAAATATACACAGATGTGAAGATCGATGAAGTTAGAGGAGAATAAGCGATGTACGTATCAAACTTTTTTTAGTTATTGATGTTCTATTAATGTTAAGGCGTCAATGAGGGAATAAATATATATTAAACTTTTGTTGAATGATATACTATTATTGTTGAATTTCGTTTAGTTAATTAGTATGGTTCAAAGATGGTTGAATGTTTAAATTTATTTATGAATTGTGATAATTGTTGTTTGTTGAGGAATATTATAAAAAATTTCATTGCATTATTCTATTATTTAATTGGTAATAAATTACAAAATAAAAATATTTAAAAAATTATATTTACAAAAAAAATCCTTGATAGTTTTAAGACTATCTAGGATAGAAAATTATTATTAATAAAATTTGATTATTATTATTATTAAATTAATTTTTTTTTTTTTTGGTTAAAATCTTTTGATAGTTTGAAGACTGTTTAGGATTGGTTAAAATTTGACATAATCTTTGACGGGTAATAACTATCAAGAGGTCTATCAAGCAATTCTTGACAGTTCAAAAATAAAAAAATGGTCACCATCCTTTCTTAACACTGACGAGTGAAGAATTGTTAAAAAACCCCCTTCTTGATAGTTATTACCCGTTAAGAAATGGGGTTTTTCTAGTAGTGGAAAGAAATGAAGAGAAAACTCTCTTGTATTATTATTGCCCTCAAAATAATACAATACTTGGAATGAAAATAACTTAACATCAACTATGAAGTTTTACAAGTAAATCTAACGGTCCAAATCCATATAAATCCAATAGATTGGATGACTAAGATTAATCATATCAAAATAAGAATCATAATCTTATTCTACAAAGTATTTAGGTAAAGAATATTCTTAAGCATCTTGAAAACTGATTTATTATCTAGATGTTTTTTCGATCCAAGTCTTTCATTATGGATTGGGCCTAATGGACCTTTGAATCCGGGTTGGACATGACGCATGGTATCTTGGGGAAATTCTATGCTGTTTAATTTGCTTTTAATTGTTAATATATGCAACATTCAATGTTATGTTAGTCCCCCTCACCCCCAAAAAAAAAAAAAAAAAAAAGAAAAAGAAGAAAGAAATCACAATTAGAAGTCAGATCTTCTGTAAAATTAAATCTATCCTCATTTGTTGATTAATTGCTAAGGATATTTATTTGAACTTCTAATGTGAAATGTTCTCTACAAGTAATAAGTAATCAAGTATAAGAATGACGTAGACCGTAGTGGAAGGATGTCCTCTGATATGTAAAACATTATTGAGTAAATAAGTTACTTAAATTTTTTTATTTTTTATTATAATTATTTTTTTGGTTGGTAAGGAACCAAATTTCCCATTCAAGGTTTCTTATGTTTGAGTGAGTCCAGAGACTACTAGTTCTAATAATTGAATCCAATTAAGTTAGTATTAAGTTTGGCCGGCCAAGATCAGATTAATTTTTGAAATTTTTTCCTCAAAAACTCGATTTAATGTATAATTTTCATAAGAGGAATTGTGGTGTATATCGTTATTCATTATTTTACACTTAAATCCATAAGAAATATTCCCAAAAAAAGGGAATTATAAACACTTGAAAGTTGTAAAATAACAAACCTATATATTACGGCGGCTGATTACTGACAAAATTAAACTAATTCTCGCCAGAAGTAACGTAAACTTGTGTGTACTAGTGTATGTCTTGCTTTATGTGTCGGGTTGTGAGAAGAGGTTGTTAGTATGCTATTAATTGTATATTCACACATTCATATTTTCTTATTCTCGCTAGATGGGTTTCCTTAAGTTTTGAAAAGGTTATATCCAACCTTTATTGTCATCGGTGTAATTAAGGAGTTTGACAAAATGAAGATACACATATACTAATAGGAGTAAACGACTTTTTCCCACCCAAGGTTTGCCTTAATGAAAAAGTTTCAAAATACTATTTTCACATTCAAAATAAATAATCTGTTATTACTCAAAGCTGATTTCGGCAGAAAAAATTCTCTCCGTCACCACTCACCACCATTTGAACCTCCGGTCTTCTCTCTATATAACCTCTCTTACTTCGGTATCTTATTTCTCGCTGATTAACGGTTGCCACAAAGCTAGAGTTTCCTGTTCCTAGCTGATTTTTGACCGATTCCTGTGGCCAATATTCAATCAGTTACCACCATTCGATCCACTGATCTCCACTTTGCAAAATCCCTCTTACCTTGGCTCTTGGTAACTCGTTAAACACTAGCTGAGAAAGTGAATTATATTTTGGGTATTAATGGAATATAAATGTTGGATGGAAAAATAGTATTTTGAAACTTTTAGAGTGGGAAAGTTCATTAAGGCAAACTTTGGGTGGGAAAAAATCGTTTACGTATTTAAACAAGAGTAATACTAGCCTTACAAAGAGGCATACAAAGAACCATACAAAGAGTCAAATCCAACCCTTGAAATTCATGATTGCCTCTTTCTCTCTCTTTTTCTCTTCTTTCAAGGGCTGGATTTGACTATTTGTATGACTTTTTGTATGTCTCTTTGTAAAGCTAGTATTACTCTTTAAACAATTATTTTTATTAAATCACTTAAAGGATCCTGCAACCTAAACAAATAATTTTTTTTTTTCAAGAATTGGAGATCCGATTACATGTGGCAATGAGATTAGCCGGCATAAAAATGAAATTATGAAGGTTTAGAGACACAATCCAACTGAATTTCATGATTGGTCAGCAAATGTACATTTTTTCGTACTTCCTTTTATTAGCTTCCGTAAACGATTTTATTCCTTATGTTACTGAAATTTAGTACGCAGTATTGGGAATTAGATTATGTCTGATTTAAGAATTTAATCTAGCTCTAATTAATTCTTAAATCTGTGTGAATCCATTCACTATTTTCTTGATCATGCATGTTGGACGACTCAGTCAAGGAAATTTAAGAACACCAGCAGCCAAGTGAGATACGAAAGCGGACCTCTTCTATACATTTAAATGCGGTAATGTAAGCAATGAAGAAAAAAATTTACTTTGACAATTTGATTTGGTTGTTAAAGACCTGCTCTTGATGAAAATTAAAAATAGATAACCATTGAAGACTTGGTAAGTCTTCGTCATCTTCTTCGAGTAGGGGAAATAATGAAGACTAGTTCAATGAATTTTATCTATAAATACACTAACTTGCCTTGCAACATATCTCACCTTCACTACTAAAGCAATAATACTTGAAGAATAGAGAGACTTAACCCACTCATCAAGATGAAAAGTTTCCTTTTGGCTTTTGTTCTCTTGGCTTTGGCTTCCTCATTGGCCTCTGCTTTTGATCCCAGTCCTCTTCAGGACTTCTGTGTAGCCGTTGATGATCCCCTGCACGGTGGTACGTTTTAAGTTTCTGTCACAATTTCTATTTTTATATTTTTGAATGTACATTAGTAGCGCACATGCAGACACTCTCACTGTATACATCCTTTCTATGGCTAGGCATGTATTCGATATTAATTCAATTCTTTAATGTTTTCAGTGTTTGTGAATGGGAAGTTCTGCAAGGACCCCAAGCTCGCCAAAGCTGGGGATTTCTACTTTTCAGTTAAGATGCCTGGAGACACAAACAATCCAGTTGGTTCAAATGTTAGCGCTGTGAATGTCGCTCAAATTCCAGGACTTAACACACTTGGCATTTCAGCTGCCCGTATTGACTTTGCTCCTTATGGCCAAAACCCACCTCACACTCACCCTCGTGCCACTGAGATTCTTGTAGTCCTAGAGGGTACTCTTCTTGTTGGTTTCGTTACTTCCAATCCAAACAACACACTTATCAGCAAAGTTCTTAACAAGGGTGATGTGTTTGTGTTTCCTATTGGTCTCATTCACTTCCAATTCAATATTGGAAAAACAAATGCGGTTGCTTTTGCTGGTTTAAGTAGCCAGAACCCCGGAGTAATTACCATTGCAAATGCAGTATTTGGATCAGATCCTGCCATTGATCCTGGTTTTCTCGCTAAAGCTTTCCAGTTGGACAAGGGAGTGGTGGAAGATCTCCAGAAAAAGTTCTGGATGGATAGCAATTAGAGAAACATATTGTCAAATCCAGTGAAATATGTTTCCTACTTCTAGCTAAATGTTTTCATTAATTTATTTTGCAAGTTACAATTGATGACATAATAAAGAGAGGCTACATACATGTTATGTACACCTTGAGTGTGTTTTTTTTTAGTTATGTTATATTTTGTTGCCTTACTCTTTCATTGGACTCCCTCGATCACCAAAATAATACAAAATTCCAATGTGTAAACTTATGGGAATAAAAGATACATAAACTACAAGTCATTGGAATGTTTTAAGTAGGTATTAAACTTTAGAAAATGATATCATGGATAAGTATGTACTTCTATTTTAACCAGACATCATGTATTAAAGAATTAATTACTTGTTCATAACTTGTATTTAACACATTTGGCAAAATCAAATGCTTTTCGTCGTTAATTAAAACATTGCTATAAATCATAAAAAAGTGAACTTTTTGGATAATCCAATCTCAAAAGGGCAATTAATTTGACTTCCTCCTAATTGTAATTGATCCTTGTTAATCAATTGTAAAATGCTATGAGCCAGCATAATTTCGCTAGGACGTCTAACTTTTACAAAACTGACAACTCCCTCCCCTTCCCCTGTTAATTTGACACGTTTTGTTTATTATTTGTTAAATAAGGATTTATAGTTTATTTATGATACAATTACACATACATTTAAGGGTAAATGCGTAATATTTTACAGTTTATGGCTTTATGCTATTTCCTGCACAAAATAATAATTTTGGATTTTCATTATTATTATTATTATTATTATTTTTGTAAAAGCTCGACGAACTTCTTGTTATTTATAAAGCAAAATCTAAAATATTAGCGAGGCACTACGTTATCCAGAAAAGGGGCTGCGGAAAACTTTGATGATTTATGAAAACCTTTTTGCTGAGTGATGCTATTTATCAAACTAGTAAGGTGGAAGTATATAGTAACAATTTGAGGTGTTGATCAGTTATAGAATGTAAGGAATACTTTGTTTTTTAAACCAAGAGGCAGTTCATTATAGTAGTATTTATTTGATTTTGAGCTGTTCCTATCCGATAAGGTCTCTCTGATAGTTATGTACATTATGTTGCCTTGATTAATAAGTCAGACTAGATTAAGAACCTCGATTATCTATTAACTTGTAGTAGTCTCCATGTAAGACAAAGTCCTCCTTTTTAAGAAAATGAATTAATGCAATAAGACTTTAATGCATGGATGTCTTGTTAAGTAATAGCATATAGTCTGAGAGTTCCTAATAGAGTGAACGACTTTTTCCCATCCAAGGTTTGCCTTAATGACAATTTCCTACTAAAAAAGTTTCAAAATACCACTTTCTCACCTAAAGTTTATAATCTGTTAGTACTCAAAATATACTTCACTTTCTCAGTCGGTGTTCGACAGTTACTAGAAGACAGTGAGAAGAAACTGAAAGAAATTGAAAACGAAGAAAAAGAGGATACGATATTATTGATCTGTAGTAAGTAATGAGATTACAATGTTTAGGGATTTATATACACAGAGTTTCGAAAGAGAGAAAGTAAACTGTTAGTGAAAAGAGTAAAGTGGTGAGCAAATAGTGAGCTAATAAAGTGAACAAGACAACCATTACAAAACGACACCGTTGCTTGTAAATGACATATGTGAAATTACAAGTAGCTCTTCTAACTTTGACCATGTCCACTTTTCAACCTTTCACCAACATTCCCCCTCAAACTCAACTGCCCTACTTTGAACTCTGTGATCAACATGCCCCTGTAGACGAGACTACCCTTAGGTAACTTGTCTGAATTATGGCCTGAATTGATGCTCCTGAGTAATAGCACTGCGATAACCAGTTGGTAGCGTGCCGAATGCACCAAATTAATTAACCTTACTAACCTAACTACTGAATTATATAAAGGGCAAGCAAGGGTCGATCCCACAGGGAATGACTCGATTAATTTCTTTATTCTAAAACAATAAAAACAATGAACCCAGCAAATTAAACTCTAATAAACCCGACAACAGTTAATGAAAGGGGGTTTGTAATCAAGGCAAACTAAAGTAAAACAGAGAAATAAAATATCAGGTTAAACAATCAGTTCTCGATTCAATATACACCTAAACATGCATTGGACATAAAGTAACCGTAACACTATTCTATCTCGTCATTATGGAACTACTGACCCTATGAAACAACAAGCTCTGTTACCCGAATTCTCCCTTAGTTTGTCACTACTGAAACAAGCTCTTCAAGTAGATACTAACCCTTGAACAACCTAGAATAAGCTCTCTAAATTTAATTCAATGGCAGCCTTAAGAATTAGGAGAATAGATCAATCTAAGCAACAATCACGCAAGCTCGGATTATTTAACTTAGGTTATGTTATTCAAGACAATAGACCGAAAACTTGTCCATAATCAGCTATCATCATCGTCCACTCGTTGAATAGAAAAAGGGACGATTACGTATCACAATTCCTAATTCTAACGTAAATTCCCGATTAAACAATTTAGCAGGCCAAAACTAAATCACTCAAACAAGAATCACAGACAATTAAATCAGAATAACATAAACAATTCTAATAAAAACGAGATTGAGAACAACGTTACTGAAGTTAAGTTACACCAATGACATGAAATTAGGCTTCAAAATCCCCTTGAACTGAAGAAGGAAATTAGTCGCACATCTTGATCTAGAAAGCAAAAACTCTGAAAATTAAAACTCTACTGTCCTTTCTCCATTTCACCTAAAAACTCTAATTAAATAACATGTGTTTTCCTTAATTCTTCCCTAAGAATCACGAAATTTCTTTCCTAGACGTTTCCTAGAAGATAGACTTCCAGATTTGACAAAATCTTATCAGATATGGATTCCAGAATTCGTCTCCAGCTTGCACCAGGATTCTTGCAATGTAAAAGATCTTTTCTAGGCTCTGTCACTTCATAAAAATTGCAGTCCAGGATGTGTAGATGAATCTGGGCTTTGAATCACCCGCTTTTGATATCGGACGCTCCAGTTAGGCCCGTTCGAAGATCCAATACTCAGCAAAGGAATCCTTCTGCGACTAGGATTCCAGGTCCGGTTTGCAACAACTACTGAGAACCCAAACGAACTCGGATTCTAGTCCATAATACCTTCCTGAAAAGCTTGATTCGTCTATTTAATTTCTTTGAAGAACACTTTTGCAATCAAGGAATCTAGCTCCCTGAAAAACCTAAAAAACGCAGCATTGGTCAGAATAACAACAATTCTGAAATTTCCTAATCTTTTATCACTTATTTCCTAAAGTCTATCCAACAATGCCAAACTCACAAAATAAACTCTAATAAACTCAAATAGGCATAAAAAATAACAAAAAACATAATATGGAAGGAATAAAAATATCTAAATTACACTCTTATCACCGGTCTTTAAACTCTGTGGACAACATGCCCCTGTAGACTAGACTACCCTCAGGTAAAACAATGAAAACTGCACTCTGCCTCTGAGTAGTGCACTTCACTACTTTTCACAAAACTGCTCAGGAACAATTGCACAACTCTGCAAAAAAAATCTTCAAACTGAACTACTCCTCAGACTTGACATTTTTCTTTAGAGTTCTTGATTCTTCCAGCAACACAGTACACATCACAGTCATTTTACAACTGCATTTCTTCAAACTGAACTACTCCTCAGACTTGACATTTTTCTTCAGAGTTCTTGATTCTTCTAGCAACACAGTACACATCAACAGTCATTTTACAACTGCATTTCATAACTGCATCTCATAACATCAGCTGAAACTGCTGTAGAATTCACAACTTCAGAACTAACTGCATTTTGCATAACTGCATTTCATAACATCACCAAGGCTACCTTTGCGAATTTACAACTTCAGAATTAACTGCATTTTTCATAATTTGCATGTCATAATCATCAGTTGACTGCACTTCATAACATCATCTGAAACTCCTGCAGAATCTGTTTCAATAGACCAAACAACCAGAAACTGCAAACTGCATATCCTATTTTCTCAACCCTTTTTGCAAACTACAATATTCACCAACTGCATTATTGCCACCAGCTATTTAAAAGCTGACATAAATTGCATATCATGTTTTCTCAACCCTTTTTGCAAACTAACAACCACAAACTGCAAACTGCATATTCTGTTTTCTCAACCGTTTTTGCAAACTAAAATATTCGCCAACTGCATTATTGCCATCAGCTATTTACAAGCTGATATAAACTGCATTTACAAGCTGACATACACTACATTAGCTCAAGTTTTCTCAACACTTCACAAACTACAATATTCACCAAACTGAACCTACTTCTGCATATCCTGTTTTCTCAACCCTTTGCAAAATATCCAGTTTTCTCAGTACTTCACAAACTGCAGTATTTCACGGAAAAAAAAAAAAAAACTTGTATATCAACCAGTGCAGTAACCAGTTGAAGGCTGAAATTCAACTGCAGCTAAAATGCTACTGAAACAACTCAAAAAAAAAAAAAAAAAAAAACTGTATAACTATTGAAACAACTCAAAAATTATACATCACCAGTACTGAATAAGCTGTACTAACAACCAGAAAACTGCAACTATCAACCAGAAAACTGCAATAGCGAGCTAAAGCTTTGAAAAATCAGCAGTTCTCAAGTAACCTTTGCTTCAGTAATAGTGAGTTTTTGTTTAAGTTCTTGAAACTGGGAAATAGAAAGAGCCTTATTTAGAATATCCACAATTTGTAACTGAGAAGGAACATACTGTACAGTGAGCTTTTTGGCTAACACTTGATCCCGAATGTAGTGAGTATCAATCTCAATGTGCTTGGTACACGCATGAAAAACTGGATTAGCAACTAATGCACCAGCACTAATATTATCACACCAAATGATAGGGGAAGAGTTCAACTGCATGCCCAATGTAGAAAACAAACTATCCAGCCAAGCCAACTCGGTAGCTGTTTGAGCTAATGCTCTATATTTAGCCTCTGTAGATGAGAGAGAAACCACCATTTGTTTTCTAGAACTCCATTGGATCAAGTTGGGACCTAGATATATGCAATAGCCACTTGTGGATCTCCTATCATCTAGATTACTACCCCAATCTGCATCAGCATAGCTTTCAATACACAGAGAAGCTGCTAGTTTGAAGAGAAGACCATGAAATTGAGTCACTTTGATATATCTTAACACCCGCTTACAAGCTTGCCACTGAAGCTTAGTTGGAGCTTGAAGAAACTGACTCAATTTATTCATAGTGAAGCTAATATCTGGCCTGGTCAATGTTAAGTATTGAAGAGCCCCAATGGTGCTTCTAAATAGACTAGGATTATGAAATAACTCACTATCGACAGTGAAGAGTTTAACACCAGCAGTCATTGGAGTAGGACAAAAATGTGCATCCTGCATCTTGGTTTTGGCTAATAAATCGGAGACATACTTTGTCTGCTTTAAATGTATGCCTTCATCTGTTTGAGTGGCTTCTAAACCAAGGAAATAAGTGACAGAACCCAAGGTTTTCAAGGCAAACTGGTTGTTCAGATCTTGAACCAGCTGGAGGATAGTAGATTTATTAGAACCAGTGAGTAGTATATCATCTACGTAGATAAGTACATATAGTACTTGACCAGAATCTTTGAGAATAAACAGACTGGAATCTGAAACTGAACTGCAGAATCCTTTATCAAGAAACGCTTGTTTGAGTTTATCAAACCAAGCACGTGGTGCTTGCTTGAGTCCATAAAGTGCCTTATTGAGTTTACACACATAAGAGGGATATTCAATACTTTCAAACCCTTCAGGCTGCCTCATATAAACTGTTTCACTTAAAGTACCGTTCAAGAAGGCATTGTTGACATCTATTTGCTGTATATCCCAGCCATAGGTGACAGCAAGGGTGAAAACAATTCTGATTGTATAGGGCTTAATAACAGGGCTAAACGTCTCAAAATAATCTAACCCCGGGGTTTGCTGGAAGCCCTTTGCAACTAACCTAGCCTTATTCTTTTGAAGAGTTCCATCAGCATGAAACTTTGTTCTAAAGACTCATTTGTTGCCCACTACATTCATATCAGCTTCTTTTGGAACTAGAGTCCAAGTACCATTCGTTATAAGGGCATTGAACTCATCTTGCATTGCACTCTTCCATTCAGCAATATTAAATGCTTCAGAAACTAAATTGGTTTCAGGATGGCCAGGTTTGGATACAGTTAAGGCAGTGAACTCATGTGGCAGTACACTTGTCCAGTCAGCAGTTGTAGGGATTGCTTTGTGTGAATTTAGTTCAGACTGAACATGTTTGAAAATGGTTAAGGTAGTAGTAGTGTTGATGGGAGCAGCAGCTTTAGATCTGGTTGTCATTGGGTGAATATTTGTAATTTTTGGTATGGTGGAATGAAGCTGAATATTTGGATTTGGGACTGAAGTGGAAGGTAAACAAAGGTTGGATGGTGTGCAGGGCTGTGAAGGTGTTAAATCAACCGCAAGTGAGCAAGTAGACAAGAGATCTTTCATGGGATGAGATGATAATTCAGATGACTGAAGTGAGGGTTTAGTTGAGGTAGTTGGAAGATAACCAGTAAGATCAATTTCCAAAGAACATGGTAATTGAGTTGAACTAGTATTTGGTGCTGGTTGTATAGGAGAAAGAGATGGCTGACTAGTATTAGGTGGGAATGACTATGTTTGTGAGTGGTTTGGGGTACGGTAGGTAGTTTATCAGAAAAATCAGAGGTGTTATGAAAATTGGTGGCTGTATTTGAATGGGAAGCAAGATGGTGCAGATTATTATTGACAGGATGATGCTGATGCTGCACTGTAGAATCACCACCTGCAGAACAAGTGTTGCTCAAAGGGAGTTCTTTGCTAGTAGAATTTGGTGCTGAGGACACAACATTATAAGGGAAACTAGACACTGAATGAGCAGAATCTGCAGAGATGAAGCCATTTAAAGACACGGAAGACTGACTTGCAGAATTAGGAGAAAAACACAAGTCTTTAGAGAAGGGAAATTCTAACTCATTAAACTGAACATTAGGGGTAATAAAGATTTTCCTTTCAGAATTGTAACATTTATAGCCTTTGTGAATCAGACTATACCCTATAAATACACATTTGGAAGAGTGAAAACTGAACTTATGTTTGTTATAATCCCTCAAATAAGGAAAACATGTGCAACCGAAGACTTTAAGGGAAGAATAAACATGTGTTCTATGAAATAGGACTTGGTAAGGAGAGATAAAGTTCAGGACAGAAGTGGGCATTCGGTTTATAAGAAAGACAACTGTGTCAAATGCAAGCCACCAAAAATGCAAGGGCATGGATGCATGAGCTAATAGTGTGAGACCAGTTTCAACAATGTGTCTGTGTTTTCTTTCACTTCTCCCATTTTCTTGATGAACATATGCACATGAATGCCTAAATTGTATTCCTGCGGTTGTAAGATAAGAGACCAGCCCCTTATATTCTGCCCCTTGGTCCGATTGCAAACATGGAAGTTTACAATTGAATTGTCGTTCAACAAGATGATGAAACTTGATAAACACAGACTAAACATCTGCCTTGGTTCGTAAGGGAAACATCCAAGTGTACCGACTATAGTCATCTATAAAGTGAATGTAGTATCTATATCCTTCGAGAGAAACATTTGGAGCTGGTCCCCAAATGTCACTATGGACAAGTTCTAACAGTTTGGTTGCTCTAGATATTGACATAGGAAAATGATTCTTGTGGAGTTTGCCTAGTTTGCAAGCATCACAGAAAGGTAAAGGTGTTATGGAAACTGTTTCAGTGGTGTCTTTATACAAATAGGTCAGAATTTTCTGAAGTGCATCAGTATTAGGATGGCCTAACCTATTGTGCCAAAGAGACAACTTGGTTTCTTTGGCATTGCTAACCTGAAATGCAAATAATGGATCTTGTCCATGATGATTATAGTTTGTACAATTATTAATAGAATGATCATGATGCATCCAAGGTTTGTTGGTGGCAACATTTAATTCACAGCAGGTAACATTAGATAACTGAGGATTAGAATCATGTTGAGAGGATAGCAACGAAGAACTTTTATTATTGTGAAAGAAAATACAATCATTCAGATTAGAAGAATCTGAGAAACAATTATTCTGATGATTTTTGCTAGAACAGCTAACTTGACTCAAAGAACTAAACTGCTCAGGTGGAACAACCTGATTATTGATACAATTGAACTGACTAGATTTAGCAGCAGACAACTCTAAAGTCTTGTGATCTAAGGTGGCAGCAAAGGGTTGCAATGAACTAGAGTAATTGGGCACAGTAACTGAACTGGATGGCAAGGTGGAAGGAACATGCAACTGATATAAACCACCTTTAAGACCTCCCTTGAGCAACACTGTTCTGGTAGCTTTGTCCTTAACAGTGCAAGAATCAGAATCAAATTCAACAATAACCTGATTATCTCTAGTCAACTTGGAAATACTAAGTAAGTTTTTCGTAATATTAGGCACACAAAGAACATTTTTCAAGTGAACACATTTAGAATGTAAACAACGAGGTAACAAGGTAAGGCCAATATGAGATATGGAAAGAGACTCACCATTGCCCACTTGCAATTGTTCATTACCATCATAGCTCCTGCTGGTGACTAGTTGATGTGGATAAGGGGTGACATGATCAGTGGCTCCTGAATCCATGTACCAAGCTGGATCAGGAGGTGTGGTTGAAGTAATGTGTGAGGCTTGAAGATGAGATAATGGTGCAGTGGCTGAATGAGAGGCAAAGTACACTTGGTTAGGAGAGTGTGGTTGTTGCTGACTAGGGACTCGAAAACCTTGCTGCTGAGAGGGAAAACTAGAATGAAGTTGCTAAGTAGGAGTTTGTGAAATTGATTGCTGAATACCTGTATTCCCTTCCTGTTGAGAATATGATCCAGACTGAGTGGGAGGAGCATAAGTTTGCTGCTGACTTCCATTAGATGTGCCAACATTCGAATAACCGACATTCAAGAAGGAAGGGTTCTGTCCACTAGAATATGTGCTCCCAGAATGGAGCATACTAGAACCAGTACCAACAGCAGACTGGTTTCCAGAAAACTGAGGTGGTGCTCCATTATAGTTGGCATTGTACTGATGGTAACATTGAGGTGTTGTATGTCCAATCTTGCTGCAAAATTGACAAATTGGCTTCCCTCTACCATTGGCTCTGTCGCGACCTCTGCCATGTCCAACAAATCCAGCAGGTCGATAAGAAAAAGATGTACCATTGAAGGCACCAGTTTGGTTTCCAAAATCAGGTGAATAATGTTGAGTATTCTGAGAAGCCGATGAGTGATAGACCTGTGGTAATGCTGGTAATGAATATTGTAGAGAGGTCAACTGATTAAGAGGTCCAGGAGCTTCCTTTGATCAACCAGTATGAGCAGATGGCAACAACGTAGTATTTGGGAACACAGATCAGTTATGGACATTACTGAGAGTAGCAACATTGACGGAACTATGAAGAAAATCAATGGAGTTAAACTTCTCAAGCCGTAGTTCATATTTTTGTAATAAAAACTATGCCTCCTGTAATGAAATTGAATCAAACTTTGATTCAATTCTGGAAGTTAGATTGACAATGACTGCATCAAATTCTGGTCCTAGGCATCTAACACATGCTGGAGCAAATCTTCATCTGAAATGATTTGACCACTTGCTGATAGACTCTCAGCAATTCCCTTCATCTTTTTAACATACTCATTCACACTCATGTTACCTTTTTTGAGTATTTTGTAAAAGATTTTTTAAATGTAGGGCTCTAGCCTTAGAATCACTTAAAAATTCAGTCTCAAGTGCGAACCAGATATCAGTAGCAAATCTACATTTGGACACAATACTGAACATACATTTAGAAATTGACGCAAGAAGCCACGTGACAAGAAACTTATCAGTTTTTTTCCAGGCTACATAAGCTGGATTAATTCGTTCTTTGCCTAGGGTTTCTTTAACTCCTTCTTCACCTAGCTCATGTTCAAGACCACTATCTAAAGCAATAAGAGGTTCAGGACATTGAGCTTGACCTGTTAAGTGTTCTTCAAGATCATGAGCTCCAACAGCTGATAGGATTTGCGATCTCCAGAAGCGAGAATTATCTCTTGTTAGCTTCGGACTGACTACTTGAAGACTAGATGAGAAAACTGAAGTGGAGCTGCCAAACATCTTCACTGAGTTCTCGTTAGAGCTGAAATTTCCAGAAATTTTTGCAATTGATGTTAGTCTTTGGCTCTGATACCATGAGAAGAAACTGAAAGAAATTGAAAATGAAGAAAAAGAGGATACGATATTATTGATCTGTAGTAAGTAATGGGATTACAATGTTTAGGGATTTATATACACAGAGTTTCGAAAGAGAGAAAGTAAACTGTTAGTGAAAAGAGTAAAGTGGTAAGCAAATAGTGAGCTAATAAAGTGAACAAGACAACCATTACAAAATGACACCGTTGCTTGTAAATGACATATGTGAAATTACAAGCAGCTCCTCTAACTTTGACCATGTCCACTTTTCAGCCTTTCACCAACAGACAGGGTAAGAGGGGTTTTGTAGAGTAGAGGTCGTTGGATCGAATGGTGATGATCGATTGAATAGTCATAGCCGAATCAGTCAGAAATCAGCTAAGAATAAGAAACCCTAAGTTTGCCCTTTGACTGTTACAAATTAATAATTTTTTTTTTTTATGCTTTTGATAAGATTAATTGTGTTTGAATCATATATAACTAAAAATAATATATTTTGGTTCAAATACATTTTGATAGCGAATCAGAAGTTCAGAATTTTGTGTGACAAAGTGGTTTGATTAGTGCATGCATTAATTCATTTTCAGAATTGATTACTTGTTCATAACTTATATTTAACATATTTGGTAAATTCAAATGCTTTTCGGCGTTAATTAAAACATTGCTATAAATCATAAAAAAGTGAACTTTCTGGATAATCCAAATTAAATTGACTCCCTCAAAATTGCAATTGACCCTTGTTAATCAATTGTAAATTGCTATGAGCCAGTATAATATCGCTTGGACGCCTAACTTTTATAAAACTGACAACTCCTTCCCCCTCCCCTGTGAAATTTACACGGTTTGTTTATTTATGTGTTAAATAAACAAAACGTGTAAGACAATTTGAGGTATTTTCTAAATCAAGAGGCAGTCAATTATAATAATGTTTATTTGATTTTCAGCTGTTCCTATCCGAGAAGGTCTCTTTGATAGTTATTTGCATTATTTTGCCTTGCTTAATAAGTCAGACTAGATTAAGAACAGCCATTAATAAGTCAGACTAGATTAAGAACAGCCTCGATTTTCTATTAACTTGTAGTAGTCTCCATGTAAGACAAAGTCATTTGTTGCCATTTGTCATGCAATTGCTGCCTCCCCCTAGTCTCATCATTTTTTTTTTTTAATCATTAATAAAATTTTAATATCTTGCATGACATCGATATTAAAAAAAGAAAAAGAAAACGGCTGCCTTATTTGAACCAAATAAAAATTGACTCTCATGCTTTAATGAAAGTAATGAGAGATATTGAAGAAAAATATCAAACAAATAAACATAGATGGATTAATGGTGACCATTAATTCAATGAACATGTGAAAAGTTTAATAGGACTATTGTATGGGCTAAAAATCATATTGGACCTTGTTAGACCCAGTAACGAAATAAACAATCCACGGCCCAATGCCTTAACCCATTTCCGGTTGGACCCACACTTAAATCCATCTTGTGGATTGACCATCCAATGAGATGTCTTATATTGTAAGAAGATCCATTTAATGGGTTGACCCATTCTACAGATTGGTCCATACCACGAATCAGCCCTCTCCACGAGCTGGGCTACTTTACTAGTTGGATCACTCTACGATCAGGGTCATCCTACGAACTGGGACAAGTTTAGTTCCGACTAACTATACATCCCGTAGTTAACGTAAGGCCGTGCTCCGACCACTTTATGCCGATAGTCTTGCCTAACAAACACTCCCAATAAACCCTTTCCCGCTCTCAGCCTTAATTATATATTCCCTTCAACCGTGTTGACTTAAGCGTTGGAGTGCGTAAGACAGACACCACACCAGTGTCCCTCGAGCCTTCACGTTTGCTTTCTTTGTCCTTGTAGGTCTATTTGATTGTTAGTGGCCTCGTCTTCATATGATCATTCTCATTCGAGTCAACCATAGATTTTGCCATCTACAACTATTATTTAAAATTCTAATTACATAGGTCATGAGACATTTTTTTTTTTTCATTTCAATCTCATTGTAATTTAAAGACTTGTTTGGTCTGTAATGCAAATATGTTAGTTTCTTTCTCATCGAGAAAAAAAAAAAAGTAATGAATTTAATAATTACAATCATGGGTTTTCATAAACAATTTTGGAAACAATTCTTACAAACTACACAAAAAATTAAAAATCAATAATATTTTTTTTTTTTTTATGCTTTTGATAAGATTAATTCTGTTTGAATCATATATAACTATAAAAAATATATTTTGGTTCAAATACATTTTGATAGCGAATAAGAAGTTCAAAATTTTGTCTGACAAAGTGGTTTGATTAATGCATGCATTAATTCATTTAAAAAAAAAAATAAGACTTCAATGCATGGATGTCTTGTTAAGTAATAGCATATTGTCTGATAGTCTTGTAATATTACCAAAATCTGGATGTACAAGTAAGAGCCTAATCCAACTCTTTCACATTTGCAATTAATGATAAGTTTTCCTGTTTCCAACTGCTCGCATAGACCAAAATGATTTCTCTATATTTTCTTTCCCAATTATACCTGCTCAACATCTATCTTGTATGACTGAGTTTACATTATATGGCGACTAACCGACCTTATGAATTTCAATATGTTCAAATATTGTGAGATTATATCTCTAAGACAAAGCAAAAATGTTTAATAGCCTTAAAATTAAGTCTCTCCTATTGTTGAACTAATCAGAAAAATATAATTTTCATGGTTTGACATTTTCAAATTGTAATTGAACAATGAAATACATAAAAAGACTCTCCATCTCTGAAAACAAAACGTAAGAGTCAATGTAGACCAGATTAGGTGGTGACCTGATGGCAATTCTGCCTATATGGCTATATCTAGAACTCTTATTATATTAGCATAATTATAGAATGTGTCATCCCGTTTTAGTTTCTTCATGGTTAGATTTTGTTTATTTATTAAAGTCGAAAGGGCAGTGCATTGTTATCGATATTGGATCAACAGTTCTTGCGAATATTCTAACCTCTAGAATCGTTTTATAAGATCTTCAGGGATTAAAAAATAAATAAAATTTAAATAGACATTTATTTTGTATTTAGAAGTTAATTATATATTTTGTGATTCTCTCTCTCCCAGTAAAAATCATGGCTTAGCAAATGCTACTAAGTTGGCATGCAGTAAATAATAATTTTTAAAGTGAAGCACATGGCAGCTGAATAACCTTCCAATAGAAAGTATGATATTCAATAGAGAATATGTGAGGCTAAATATAACTTGAAATTTATGAAATAACATACTATGTAATATATAGGGGACATTAATTTATGATGTAACTGTTTTTTGTTCAGTGTTGTGTCAGAATTTTCATCAACAAATATCAGCGTGGACTTCGTTCATTCTTCTAGATTATGTTATCGAATATAGAGGACCATGTCCTTTTATCAAACTGGGACTGATTCAAGCAGTGAAGAACAGTTTTACTCAAGCAACATTTGAAATTGTGTTTTGTGTTAATAAAGAATGAATCTAATTTGGAAATCTTCCTCATCTGCTTTGGAGCAGGGGAAACAATGATGACCAGTTCAATGGATTTCGTATATAAATACAATAGCTAGCCTTGTAGCATTTCTTACCACTCACCAAGCAATATTTATCGTTGAAGAATTGAGTTCGTAGCTAACTAGCCTAATCACAATGAAAAGTTCCCTTCTGGCTTTTGTCCTCTTGGCCTTGGCTTCCTCATTTGCCTCCGCTTTTGACCCCAGTCCTCTCCAGGACTTCTGTGTAGCCATCGATGAGCCAAAGAACGCTGGTATTTACTCACTTCTCTTTATGTATATTCATATAATCTAGCTAACTCTTCTCCTGTGTGTAGCTAGGCATTAATATTATTCTTACTGATTTGATTGTTTGATGCAGTGTTTGTGAATGGGAAGTTCTGCAAGGACCCCAAGCTCGCCAAAGCTGGGGACTTCTACTTTTCAGTTAAAATGCCTGGAGACACAAACAATCCAGTTGGTTCAAATGTTAGCGCTGTGAATGTCGATAAAATTCCAGGACTTAACACTCTTGGCATTTCAGCTGCCCGTATTGACTTTGCTCCTTATGGCCAAAACCCACCTCACACTCATCCTCGTGCAACTGAGATTCTTGTAGTTCTGGAGGGTACTCTTCTTGTTGGTTTCGTTACTTCCAATCCTAATAACACACTTATTAGCAAAGTTCTTAACAAGGGTGACGTGTTCGTCTTCCCCATTGGTCTCATTCACTTTCAATTCAATATCGGAAAAACAAATGCTCTTGCCTTTGCTGGTTTGAGCAGCCAGAACCCCGGTGTCATTACTATTGCCGACGCTGTGTTTGGGTCAAATCCTCCAATTAATCCAGATTTTCTTGCCAAGGCTTTCATGTTGGACGTAAAAGTGGTGAAAGATCTCCAGGCGAAATTCTAGATGGATGATTAGAGAAATGTGTCAACTACAGTGAATTAGCTTCTACAATTTGAATAACGCTTGCCTATTTTATTGTTACAGTGTTGTAATAAATGGTTACACATTTATATGTGCCTCCACCCAATTTGTTTGTTTCAGTTAATGATATAATATTTTTCTTATTATTTCTCTCTTCTCTGTTGCAGATATCTATATAATTCATAATATAAATACATTTTTCATGATGTAAAAACAAAATATGATTGATAATTGAATCCCATAATTCTAGGAATTCTTCTAGGTCAGTCAATAAACTCAATTCCTTTGAAAATATATATTTTATTTCGTAAGAAACTAATAATCTATTGTATGTGTTAGTCATAAAGCATAAACGGTGTCATTTTAAGTTTGCGCTAATGTTTTAATATGTGCCAAAGCACTGCCGTTTTGTAAAGAGTAAAGTTGTATAAAAGGGAAGTATCATCCCTAATAGTATTCAGTTGTTCAGTTAAGAAGAAAAACTCCTTTTTGCTTCTCTCAATTACTTTCTCAGATCTATTTCTTTTTTGTACATTTCTCTCAAAATCCACATGGTATCAGAGCCTAGTTCAATACCAGAAGCTCTTACTAGTAATGAATGGAAGGCTGCCATGCAGTGTGAGTATGATGCTTTAGTCCAAAATCATACCTGGAGTCTTGTTCCTCCTACTGCTAATATGAATATAGTAGGGAATAAGTGGGTTTTTTGTACCAAATTCAATGCTAATGGGTCCTTGCAAAAGTATAAGGCCCGGTTGGTAGCAAAAGGGTTTCAACAAACCCCTGGTTTAGATTACTTTGAAACTTTTAGTCCCGTGATCAAACCTTCCACCATTAGGATTATTCTTACTCTTGCCGTTACAAATGATTGGGACTTTCAACAAATTGATGTCAACAATGCCTTCCTAAATGGTGTTCTAAATGAAACTGTTTACATGAAGCAACCTCTTGGTTTTGAAGATAAGTCTCAACCTTCATTTGTTTGCAAGCTTCATAAAGCTCTCTATGGCTTTAAGCAAGCCCCAAGAGCCTCATTTGACAAACGGAAACATGCTCTTCAGCTCAAAGGCTTTCACAATGTTGTTTCAGATTCCAGCTTGTTTGTGCTTAAACAATCTTCTAGCATTATCTATGTTCTTGTTTATGTGGGCGACATTCTAATAACAGGTTCAGATTCTTCATACATTACCACTCTAGTGCAGAATCTAAATTCTGATTTTGCATTAAAGACTCTTGGCTCTTTAAAGTATTTCCTTGGATTGGAGACAAGTAGAACTTCCTCGGGCATCCACTTAAAGCAAAAAAAATATGCTACTGATCTTCTCACTAAGACCAGAATGTTGGAGTCCAATAGCTGTCCCACACTAATGGCTACAGGTGTCAAGTTATTCCCCAGTGATAGCCCACTCTTTGATAACCTAAGTTTGTATAGAAGTACCATAGGAGCTCTTCAGTATTTAACCTTAACTAGACCTGATAGTAGCTTTACTGTAAACAAGCTAAGTAAGTTTCTTCAAGCTCCAATTGAACATCAATGGCAAGCCTACAAAAGAGTACTTAGATATGTCAAAGGTACATTAAATTATGGGTTAAAATTCAGACCAGCCTGCTCATTATCTGTGGAATGCTATGCTGTGCAAATTGGGCTAGTAGTGTGGAAGATAAACATTCCACCAGTGGTTACTACATTTATATAGGACCCAATCTCATCCAATGGAATTCCCGAAAGCAAAATGTGGTAGCCCTCTCCTCCACTGAAGCAGAATATAGAGCTTTAGCTCAAACTGCTACAGAAATGGCCTGGCTTAATAGCATGCTCTCTGAGTTAGGATTACCCATCCATCATTTACCCATTGTTTGGTGTGACAACGTTAGTGCAGGAGCTTTAGCTGCAAATCCTGCTTTCCATGCTAGAACCAAACATATTGAAATAGATGCCCATTATATTAGACAGCATATGTTAGCCAAGAAAATTGCTATTCAACCTTGTTTGCAACTCTAAGGGCTAAACTAAATGTTCAAATTGATGATGTTCATGAGCAAGATCATGTCTCAGTTACTTATTCTTCAACTCATCAGTAATTTACCATGATGTGGAATTCAAAATGTGTTGTGTTTTGAAATTATTTTTTTTGTTCTGAAGATGGTTGAAATCTGGTTAAGATGGTTGTATTATGGACTTACTTAAGTTCTGAAGTTTCTGTGTTGTGTTCTGGAATTATTTTCTTTTCTGAAGACGGTTCTGAAATTATTTTTTGTTCTGAAGATGGTTGAAATCTGGTTAAGATGGTTATCTTCTAGACTTACTGAAGTTTTCCCTAGTTTCACTCCTGTCGCCATTGGGGTATTGCAAGGTTTGCAATCAAACATACTAGCTCTAATCAACAAGTCCTGAGCATACTTAGACTGAGTAAGGTGTAATCCTGACTCATTGCGATTAACCTCAAAACCAAGGAAATATTACAGCACACAAAGATGTTTAAGAGAAAACTGTTTGTTCAAGTCTTGAATAATATGAGAAATAAGATCAGGATCAATGCCAGTGATGAGGATATCATCAACGTATACTAATAGATATATCATTTGATGGGCTCTCTTGTAGAAGAAAAGGCTAGTGTCAGATATAGAATTTGTGAATCCCCAACAAACTAATGCATGTTTCAATTTGCCAAACCAAGCTCTAGGAGCTTGTTTTAGTCCATACAAGGCTTTATGCAACTTGCACACATGTTTAGGATATGTTAAATCAGTAAAACCTTTTGGTTGTACCATGAATACAGTCTATGTTAGTTCTCCATTGAGGAAGGCATTATTAATGTCGATTTGTTGGATATCCCACTTATTATGGATAGCTAAGGACAATATGATTCTAATGGTGGCTGGTTTCACAACTGGAGACAATGTGTCAAAGTAATCCAAGCCTGGTGTTTGCTGAAAACCTTTAGCCACCAGCCTTGCTTTATACTTTAATAATGTCCCATCAGCTTTAAGTTTGGTCTTAAAGACCCATTTGCACCCAACTACGTTCATGTCCGATGTATGAGGAACCAATTCCCAGGTATTGTTTCTCAAAAGTGCCTAAAATTCATCACTCATTGCTACTTTCCACTCGGGTATTTGCAAAGCTTCAGAAGCAGTTTTTGGCTCAGGTAAAATATGACAAGTAGAAAGAAAAGTGATGAGAATGCAAAATGTCATATTTACCCCCCTTAATGTCTAGTCTTTTATACTTATTTGTTGCCTAAATGTACTCATTATTATTCTATTTTAATTTAGGATGCAAATGGAGGCGTTAAATGCAAAACGGAACTAATTAGTTAAATTCAGACAGTTTCAACATCACTTTGTAATCTGGGCATAACTCTCTCATCTGAGCTCTGATTGAGATGATTCAAAATGCTATGGAACTCTAAGAAAGATATATACAACTTTCATGTTTTGAGTTTGGAGAGATACTCACTTCATCAAGGTTGTAATCGGGCTTGAAGTTGACACACCTGCACTGCTGAAATTCTGGAACATTCCGCCTTGTCATGCAATTCAAATAGGCAGTTTATTATTAGAAGATTTGAAGACCTGTTGCACGCAAGTTACAGCTGGACACACCACTTTCCTATTCTATTTTAGGACTTTATTTTATTTTCAATTAATCAGAATCAGATTAGGATAAATGTTATTTTAGGGTATTAGAATATTTTTAGGAGATTTAGTAGAATTCAAATACTTGAATTGGATATCTTTAAGAGGAGAGAGAGATCAGATTTAGGGGGATTACACACGCCTCGCTTTCTCTCTTCTGGGATTTTTCTCTTTTCGAGTTTTGGATTATGGCCATGAGCGGCTAAAACTTTTATAACTTGGTCGAAGGAAACTAAGGCCTCGGAATCAATAAAACTGTGAGATCTAATCTGTTTTTTCTAGTGTTCAATATATGTTTTGAGTATTGGATGTTATTCTATGCCTATTTTCATGATTGTTTCATTTAATTACTAGGAGGCCTACTAGTTTATTATTTGTTGCAATCTACTGCTAAGTTAGATATAAAATCCATAATTGTTTGATCCTTCTAACTTGTGAGTAATTAGGGTTTAAGAATTTGTTGTGTCAGGAATTATTAAATCTTAAGAAGAACATTCAACTAAATTAAATACAACTGCTTGTGTTTGTGTTGTTCAGCTTCATCGATTTCTCTAGCCCTTAAGGCTACTACTAGATTAAACCTTTAACGCTTGTCTAGGGTTGTTTAGCAGTAAGATTAATTAGATCGCTTGTTTCCTAATTAACTACAACTAAGGAGAGATAGGAAAATAGTTCCAACGGTGAATACTCAAAGTATGAATTGATTTATTTTTGCATTGATGATCAGTTGTAAAATTCATGGTGGATGTTAACTTAGACCAAGGTTTGTTATTTTGATTGATTATTTAATTTGAATTGTTTTTCCTTGAAATTGTTTCTGTTTTACTGAAACCCCCTCAGCCTTGTTCACGTAACATAAAACTCGGCTAGACACTCTCTGTGGGAATGATCCTTACTGACACTACTACATGTGTTTTTAGGTTTTAATCTTGGTTGCCTACGACAGCACACCAAAAAGCCTACCCCATATATGCTTGAGAGTAACTCTTCGAACGATTAATCAATGGGTGGCAATTACTGGTAGCTAGTGATGGTTTAGATATGGGCAGAACTAGCTCTAACTGGATACCAGTAGGATGAACTAGGGCCGTCTTTAGAACATTTGTGACCCTAGACAGGAGTTACTTTGGAGCCCTCTAATAATATAAGCATATATTAAAAAAATTATTTCTTTTCTTTTTTTTTTTTTTTTTTGCCTTTTGAGATGAAAAATCACTAGGAGAGGTGGACAACAATCGGCAGGCTAACAAGGTTAGGTTGGTGAGGGGTTTTGGAGAGTAGATGTTGGAGAAGTGATGGGTGGTGAAATGGGTGATTTCCAATGCCAAGATTGATAAGAAAAAAGCCTAAAAGGTATCGATAGCCGGCGATTGGTAGAGTAAACGGATAAGGTATGATAGGGGTTTTGGTAAGAGGGCTGAGGGGAGGAAGATGATGGTGTTGGGGAGGGCCAACAATGTCAGGTACATGCCAAAAAGGCTAGAAATGGCTGTCGTGTGGTGGAGTTAGGTTGCAAGATTCATAAAAAATTAGTCAAATCGAGGGCTATCAAGGTTGGGAAATGATAAAATGATGATTTCGATCAATTTTGGTGAGAAAATCAACCAGAACCAAAATTGACTGAAATCAACTCTAAACCACGCGGCAGAAGAGGGCTGGAGATGATTTGTGTGAATGTCAAATTTTGGGATTGAAGTGGGGGTGAGTAATTTGAGATATGTAAATGATTATTTTAGTCTTCTATTGTTAAAAGAGATTCAATGTATTAATTTATGGGTATAAACTAGAATATATAAAATTTGTCAGGATCCAGCAGCGCCCGGACAAACGCAGTCTTGATATCGGATGATAGCATCAGGGCATCATACACGCTGAGGAGGGCTGGAATCTTCTTCAGGTTTTAGAGGTTAGAGCAGCAGCATGTACTCCTTTGAGATAGCATTTTGTTAAACTTTGGGTGGGAATATATGTAAAAAGTTTATAATAAATTTGGGCTTTTTTGGCTTTTTTTTGGGGGCCCCTTGGCTTAGATAAGAAATTATAAACCATTTTCATTTTTGTAAGATATTCAAAAAAAAAAAAAAAAAAAAATTTATAAAAAATTTGGGCCCCCTAGGGGGCCCCCGTTTTTTTGGGGGCCCTAGGCAGGTGCCTCACCTGCCTACCCCTTAAGCCGGCCCTGGGATGAACAGAGAGATACAAATATGAGGACACATTTGCATCAGGCTGAGAGATTGAGTTCAGACCTGCTGAGGAAGAGGTAGGACTGGGAGAAGTAACAGGTACATTGCCAGTATCTATATGAGGCATTATTGGAGTTGTTGCAGCAGGCTGTGCTACATTTTCTGCTGGCAGAAATGAGTTGGGGACCAAGTGAATTGAAGTATTCATGTCTATATTTGGCTGGGCTAATTTTGTGGACTGGGAAGTTGAGACAGGAACTAAATTTATGGAAGAGTTAACTGGAACATGATGAGCAGAATTACCAACTGGAACAGAGTGAATACCTGCTACTAAAGAGTCAAAACAATGAGAGAAATCCTAAGTGGAAGAAACTCCTTCTGAATTTAGTGCTGATGTCAGTCCTACAAAATCAGTATCTTTAAAAAAATTGCACTTAAAACCATATTTGAAAGGAAAATCATCCTCATTGAATTTCACTTATTTGACAATATAAAGTTTGCTGGAAGAAGATAATTAAGCATTTGTAGCCTTTGTGGGATGAACTATATCCTAGAAATACACACTTTTCAGTGTGATAGGAAAACTTGTTTTTTCTAATAAGGCCGAATATATGGATAACAGCAGCACCCAAACACCTTAAAATCACTGTAATTTGGCTCTTGCTTAAACAATGTCTGAAATGGAGAAATTTTGGCAGTAGAAGAGGAAGGCAATCTCTTAACAATGAAGGTTGCTGTAGAAAAAGCTTGCAACCAAAAGCAAAGGGGCATGGCAGTGTGAGCTAGCAGGGTTAACCCAAATTTAGCAATGGTTCGATATTTCCTTTCCACTCTTCTGTTTTGTTGGTGCAAATAAGGGCAGGGATGTCTAAAAACAATCCCATGGGCTTGAAGATAACTTGCAAATGGTCTAAATTCTCCTCCCCAATTTGTTTGTAAGCTCTTCAATTTAACTTCAAATTGCCTTTCAACAAGTCTATGAAAATGTGTAAATATAGTGAAAGCTTCAGACTTTAGTTTTAAGGGATAGATCCACATGTATCTGCTAAGGTCATCAACAAATAACATGTAATACTTGAAGCCTTCAGAGGAACAAACTGGTATAGGACCCCATATGCCAGAATAAACTAATTCTAGAGGACCTTTAGTGTGAGAATGTGATAAAGGAAAAGTAGCTTGTTGCATTTTACCAAATTCGCAAGCTTAAAAAATGGTATTTTATTCCCAAATGAGCCACATACATTCATTGTATCCATTACACGTTTCAAGTTCTTCTTATGTGGATGCCCCAATCTAGCATGCCACAGCTTAGTAATTCTAACTTTTACATCAGAGTCATCTGTTGGCATACAATTAGCTTGACTAACTAATGCTCCAAGATTATCACTAATACTACCAACTTCCTTATTACAAACTGAAGAATAGGTTCCAGTACTAGCAAACAACTTATTTTCTATACCACAATTTGATGAAAGAGCAGCACCAGCAGATGCTTTATTGTAGTCAGAGGAAGATGGAGATACACTTTTCTGAGTAGAGAAGGAAATGAATACAGAACCAATAGTAGGGAGTGCTATTTGCAATTGGTATAGTCCATCTTTTAGAGAGCCTTGTAGTAAAATAGCCTTGGTGACCTTATCCTTTATGAGACAACGATCACAATGAAATTCAACAATGACACCATTATCTCTAGTGATCTGAGATATACTTAATAAATTTTTTGCAATATGAGGTACACACAACATTTTCTTAAGATATAGTACTCTAGGACAAGTGGTAGAGGGTAAAAGAGACTCACATGTGTGAGTGACAGGAACATGCTGACCATTTCCAACCTGAACTTGAGATCCCCATGATAATTATCCTTGATGAGTAGGTTGTTAGCATCAGAAGTCATATGATTGGTGGCACCTGAATCAATATACCATGTCTGGTCAACGACAGTTTGAGGAGAAGCAATAGGCATATTTTGTAAGGAAATTATTGATGACCCTTCTCCCTGAAATGATGCTGAGGTTGGACCAGGAAAAGTGTTAACAAAAACTCGAGTAGTTGAACTTGAGTGTGGTGACTGAGATGTTCCACCTAAACTAGAGTTGTTAGTTAGGCTCTAGTAGACAGAGTTTAGTGTTGGTTGTCCTGCCATAATTCTGGCCATTAGAGCTTGAGCTTCATGAGTAGATGAATTTGGAAAGTGGCCTTGTGATCCTACTGGATTAGCGACTCCAGTATTGATAAAACCAGCAGATGTTCCAGTGTTTCTAGTGTTGGCAAAACATTGGAAACCATGGTCAAATCTATGATAACATTAGAGTGCAGAGTGCCTTCCTTTGCCACAGACCTGACTTATAAGGCGTGGTCGAAAATGACCCCGTCATCTGCCTCTACCCCTCATTCCTTGAGGATTGTACATGAACATAGTAGAGGGAATGAACTTATTAAAGTTATATGTAGTTGGAAGAAACTGATTCTGATGAGGCATATTGTAGTCAGGTCTATAACTTGTCTGATTTTCATTACTTGCTCCAAAAGAGGGATTATTGAAAAATTGGTGTTGTAGAGTGGTAGGGAACTGCTGAGCCTGTAAAGCAAAATTGTTCATAGCCAAAGTATTGAAGATTTTTTACTGTTCAGTGGTGAGGTTAGTTTCAAGCATAACCAAAGTTTTATTTTGCGGGATATTGGAAGTGTCATTAGAGCTTTGTTTTGCAGCTATCAACGCTGAAGCTAATTGTTCATGAAAGTTTCCAAATGAATTCTGCTGTCTCTCCAAACGAATTTCATGCTTGTGGAGTAAAAATTGGGCTTCTTGTAGTGTTATTTCACTGCTATTTGCCGCCAGATTTGCCACCACTTCATCATACTCAACTCCCAAACCATCCAGTATATACAGTAATAACTTTTCATCACTTATATGCACACCACTTGAAATTAATTCATCTTCTAGTTCCTTCCTCTTTAAGACATACTCGTTTATACTACAAGAGTCTTTCTTAGTATTTTGCAACATATTTCTGAGGTGCAATGTTCTAGGTTTTGATACCGACTGAAAATGTAACTCTAACATGTTCCATATTTCATAGAAGGTGCTACACTTAGCTACATGGCGGAACATGAATTTAGATATAGAGGATAGAAGCCAACTTGCCAGGAATTGGTCAACTTTCTTCCAAGTGAAATAATCTGGATTTGACTTCTTTAAAGTTTTCCCTAAGTCATCTACTTTCTCAACTAAAAACATCGGCAGAGAACTTCTTTCTCCAGTTACAAAGCCGTCAAGTCCATGAGATGTTAAAGCTGGCAAGTTCTGAGAACGCCAGAAAGTGTAGTTTTTCTCCCCCAATTTTACAGAGATAGTCGGCAAGTTAGGAGGAAAGCTCGAATTCGTGAAATTGGTGAAACCAGTATCCATTTCCAGTAGTTCGAAACTAAATCAAGGTAGTTTAAAGTTGAAATTTAGCAGAATTTGGGATAGAGATTGCCTTTGACGTTGGTCTAGGGCTTTGATACCATGAATGATTTTGGAATCAAGAAGCAAGGAAATGGAAAAATGAGAAGAGAGAAGAAATTCTAGAAAACCGATTATAATTTTTCCACTGAACTAAACTAACTCAGTACAAAGGTAACTCACTTGTTTTTATACATCAAGCCATAACATCAAAATGGTAGTGTTTTGAGGTTTAAGAAAACTACTTTTACTTTTTACAAAGTGCACCCTATATTAACTTCTACAACCTTACAAAGTGCACCCTATATTAACTTCTACAACCTCATCCTATTATACTAATATTTCCCCTTAAACTGGACATAGTAATGTGCTAGTATACATCAATATTTCCCCGTAAGCTGAACCTCATTTCTTTTACATCAATAGTGGGAGAGCCCCTAGGCTTAAGTACTAAACTTGGTGGGTGTGAGATCCCGATGTGAGATCCTAACATCTTTTTTTTTTTCATCAATAAAATATCTTTCATGACATCAAGATTAAAAAAGGAAAAAAACAAAAACTGTTGCCTTATTTGAACCATATAAATTTTGATTCTGATGTTTTAATGAAAGTAACGATAGATATTGAATAAAATATCGAACAAAATAAACATAGATGAATTAATGGTAACCTTTTATTCAATGAAAATGTGAAAAAGTTTGATAGGACTACTATTTAAAATTCCAATTACTTAGGTCATGAGACATTTTTTTTTTTTTATTTCAATCTCATCATAATTTAAAGACTTGTTTTTGTCATCTTATAATCTATTGTGCACACACTTCTAAAGGTAACCACCTTCACAAGTGTGAGCACTTTTGCCTATGTGTGTTCACATCGTTTCTAGCAAATATTTTTCCTCAAATCACACGTAACGTATTAGTTTTCACTTCTGGACAGAATTATTTCTTGATTGATTTTCTGTCTTATTCTTTACACTTGTCTCTTGTTTATTTGCTGAGTAAGAAAATGAATATTTCTTTTGTCTGTGGTCCCAAAATGTCTTGTGGAAAAAGAAAGACATAAAAGTTAAAGTGTACCTTTTTTGTCCCCCAACTAGAGGTGGAAAAAATGGGCCGAGTTAGGCGGGTCAACCCTAACCCGGCCCGGTAAAAAGAGGGTTGAGCCCGGCCCGCCTTGTTGAGCCCAACCCGCTAGCAACCCCTGGGCGGGCCGGGTTGCAAAATGGCAACCCGTCGGCCCGCGGGTTGCTATTTTGTCCTCTCTGCAGGAGGACCGCAACCCGGCGGGTTGGGCAAAAAAAAAATTTAAAAAAAATACAAAATTAATTTAGTTTTTTAAATTACACTTTTACCCTTAAAATATAGCCGTTGGAGGGGTCTTTTTCGTCATTTTCTTTCCCCATTTTTTTCTATAAATTGGCCCTAAACTCTCATATTTTTCTCACAACTCAAATTCTCTCAGTCTCTCATATTCTCTAATCTCTATTCTCTCAATTATTCATTTATTCTCTTAATCTTTTTGTTATCAATTTGCTCTTATTTTAATTTTTATTAGTTTTTGCAATTTTCAATTCATATTTCCAATTTTCCAAATTCCAATTCTCTTTCTTTAATTTTTATTTCTTCTACATCAATTTTTTTTTTCAACTACAATGGATAGATATTTCTCTCCCCTCAATTTTAATGATGAAGAAAACTACTATCCTAGTCCTAGTCTCGCTAATTTTACTATGAATGCAAGAGATTCAAATAGTCCCGCTGTCCCAATCCCAGTCTCAGAATCCGATACACCTCAAAATATGCCGTCGATTCCAACAGCTCCCGGTGGTTCTAGAAGTCGTCCTCGTCCAACTTCATCTCAAGCTGAGGCGGGATCATCAACTGCCGTCGAAAGCGAGACACACATCAGACGTTTGGGCGCATTTCGACAAGTTTTACGAGACAGAAAATGGCGTTCAAGTCAAGAAAGCAAGATGCATTGTGCAAATGTTTATAAAGCTGATTCAGGTAATGGTACTAGTACTTTAAAAAGGCATGCTAATAAACATATTAATCAACATGGAAATAGAGAAAGTAATCAAACTCAAATAACTAATATGGGTGCTACTTGGCGTTATAATTCTGATGTATATAGAGAACAGTTAGCTTTATATATTCTGCGGTGATCAACCTATTAATATGGCTGAAGATAAATATTTTGAAAGATTTGTTCAAAATTCATTTTTTCCAGGATTTAAAAGTTATTCTAAAACTGCAACTAGAAATGATTTAATAAAATTGTTTAAAAAAATGAAATTAGAATTAAAAAATAAATTTCATACTTGTCATATTAGTGTGGTTCTAACTACCGAAATTTGGAGTGGTAGAGCTAAACAAGATTATATTTGTGTTACTAGTCATTATTTTGATAATGAATTTAAATTAAATAAATCTTTATTAGGATTTAGATTAATGGATGTGGATCATAGTGGTTTAGAAATCTATAATAAAATTGTTGAAGTTTTAGAAGATTATGATATTATTGATAAAGTGATAAGTTTAACTTTAGATAATGCAAGTTCTAATAGTAAAGCTATAGATTTTTTTCAAACTAATTATCCTTTATATAACAATTTGAAGTTTTTTCACCAACGTTGTGCATGTCATGTTATTAATTTAATTGTGAAAAGTGGTATGAAAACAATTAAAAAAATATTGATAGAATTAGGGAATCTTTAGCTTGGATTACTGGTAGTAATAAAAGAAATGCTGAATTTCAAGAAGCTTGTATAAAATCAAATATGTCTCCTAGAACTTTTGCATTAGATATGCCTGTTAGATGGAATAGTACTTATTTAATGCTTGATTCATGTTTACCTTATGCTAATATAATTAGTTATTTTGTAGCAAATAATAGAGGTCCTCATTATTTGGTTGAAAATGATTGGAAGATAGCTAAAGTATTTCATTCTTTTCTCAAATGTTTTTACCAATCTACTTTACAACTTTCTGGTGTGTATTATCCTACTAGTCCATTGGTAATACATACAATTATAAAAATTTCCGAGTTATTTACAAAAAACAGAGACAATGAAATTTTAAATGCACCAATAAAGGCAATGGAAATTTTTTTTGAAATATTGGGAACCCATTCCTTTTCTTTATTGTTTAGGTGCTATATTTGATCCTAGAATTAAATTAGCACGTTTAGAAAATGGTTTTGACAATTTAAGTGAAAATTTACAAACCGAATCATTTGTCAATCAAATAGGAGAGGTAAAAAATAGTCTTTTCGAAGTATATTTCCAATATGAAAACAGGTATGGGAACTTGCAGTCGCAAAGAAGCGAAATATCCAGAGAAGTTGTAGCGAAACAGCAAATGAAGACTTATACTCTTGGAATGCACTGAATAGGCCGAAGAGGACCCAAATCCGAAGCACAGCCGCAGCCTCCTCTTCAGAAGCACCACCACCACCACCACCACCACCACCACCACCACCAACAACAACAACAACAACTAATATCTGTCCTCCATGGAGTCGCAGAGTAATGAACTTCAACAATATTTGGCAACCCCCGAAATGTTTTCAACAGGTCACTTTGATATCTTAGAGTATTGGAAAGCTAGAAAATGTATTTTTTCGGTATTATCAAGACTTGCCTTGGATGTTTTCGCTGTTCCTGTCTCAACCGTCTCATCCGAACAAACATTTAGTGCAAGTGGAAGGATTTTAAATGAAAGGAGGACTAAACTTGCTCCAAAAATGATTGAAGTCCTCACATGTCTTTGAGATTGGGAACGATCGCGCCATCAAGATCAATATGAGGTTATCGACAATACTTTAGTAGAATCGTTTCAATTTTGTAATATAGATGATACAGATGAGGGAGGTCCTAGTGAACCACCCCCAAATTAGTTGTTTTGTAAAATGTAAATTGTCAATTATTGCACTCTTTTTTCTTTACCAAGTTTTTCTCACATTGGGTTTTTCTTGGTGAGGTTTTTAATGAGGCAATAATTGTTATAATTTCTTATTTTATTTTTTGATAAATGAATAATTTTTCTTATATTATAATTTTATTGTATCAAAATTGAATTAATATTTGAAATGTTAACAAACAAAAAAATTGAATTGAATTATTGATATTTGAAAAGTTAATTAAAAACAATTATATTTATAATTATTTATTTGAAAAGTTAAATAAAAAAAAAAAAAAAAAGGAAAATCGGGCTAACCCGGCCCAGCCCGCCACCTAACCCGGCGGGTTAGAGTGGGCGACGGCGGGCCAACCATTTTGAAGAAAATGGCGGGCCTAACCCGGCCTGCCTTTGCTGGTGGGCGGGTTAGGCCCGGCCCGCCAAACAAAGTAACCCGCCGCGGGCCGGGCTGGGCGGGTCACTTTTCCACCTCTACCCCCAACCTTTAACGTGTTGATCTTTTATATTTTCCTGTTTTGTTTTTGTTTCTTGAGAAACTTGATTACATTGTTTTACCTCTCTGAATATTCTATGAGGTTCTTGTTTTTGTTAAGGTTTCTCACTATGCTTTCATAGGCTTAAAATTACCCTTATCACTTATCATTGTGTGAGATCTTTGGATGTTGTTTTCCTTTGTGACGAGAGCTTGAGTGCAAGCTACTATCCTGTCTTTATTGTCAGACCTTGAGAGGAACTCTTCTTCAACATAACGTTGTTGTGTACGTTAATCTTGCTATGATAGCTTGAAGTTCAACCAAAGAAGATAAAACCGTTGTATAGAAAACAGAGAGTGTTTTACTACTGTGGTTATCTTGCTTTGTATTTGAACTCATAAGTATTTTATAGTGAATTTGCTTCCTCTAGACGTGGTCCCATGGATGTAGGCTTGATGTCGAACCATGTAAAAATAAGTGTGTTCTTTACTTGGTTTTATGTTTATTTTAATTCAGTTATTTTCAACTCATTTGCACTAAATTGAACAAACAACCCATTCCGCATAAGTTTTAATCATTTGATAACCCCTTTAAAACTTACAATTTGTAATGCAAATAGCCAAATATGTTAATTTCTTTCTTATCGAAAAAAAAAGTAATGGATTAAAAGATTACAGTCATGAGTTTTCGTAAACAATTTTGGAAACAATTCTTACAAACTACACAGAAAGTTTGTAGTCAATATTTTATTTTATTTTATTTTTTGCTGCTTTTGATAGGATTAATTGTGTTTGAATCATACATAACTAAAAATGATAAATTTTGATAGCGGATCAGAAGTTCTGAAATTTGTGTGACAAAGTGGTTTGGTTAATGCATGCTTTAATTCATTTTCAAAAATAATAAGACTTCAACGCATGGATGTCTTGTTAAGTAATAGCATATTGTGACTTGTCTGATAGTTTTCTAATCGAGTAAACGACTTTTTCCAGGTTTGCCTTAACACTTTGCCATCCAAAAAAGTTTGAAAATACCACTTGCTCACCCAAAGTTTATATTCATTTAATACCCAAAATACACTTTACTTTCTCAGTTGGCGTTTAGCGAATTACTAGAAGTCAAGGTACGAGAGGTTTTTGTAGAGTAGAGGCTAGTAGATCGAATGGTGGTGACCGATTGAATATTTGTCATTGGAATTGACCGAAAATCAGCTCAGAACATAAAACCCTAGCTTTGCGGTAGCCGATAATTGACGAGAAATCAGGTGTTGGAGTGATAGGGGTTTTGTAGATAGGATACCGGAGGTTCAAATGGGGGTGACGGAGATAATTTTTACCACCGGAATCAGCCAAAATCTGCTTTAGATAGTAACAAAATATTAACTTTAAGTGAGAAAGTGGTATTTTAAAATTTTGTTTTTGGTGGAAAAGTGTCATTAGGGTAAACCTTGGGTGGGAAAAAGTCGTTTACTCTTTTCTAATATTACCAAAGTCGAAAGGGTTGATTATTTTTACCAAGTCAATAAAGTTTCAATTTCAATTTTGTATTTATTCCATAACGAAAAAATCTGGATGTACAAGCAAGAACCTAATCCAACTCTTTCACATTTGCAATTAATGATAAATTTTCCTGTTTCCAACTGCTCGCATAGACCAAAATGATTTCTCTATATTGTTTTCCAATTATACCTGTTCAACATCTATCTTGGATGACTGAGTTTACATTATATGGGGACTAACCGACCTTATGAATTTCAATATGTTCAAACATTGTGAGATTATATCTCTAAGTCAAAGTAAAAATGTGTAAAACAAAGTCTCTCCAATTATTGAATTAATCAGAAAAATAAAATTTTCATGTTTGACATTTCAAATTGTAATTGAACAATGAAATACATAAAAAGACTTTTGTGTCTCATAAAGGAAAACCTTAGAGTCAATGTAGACCAGATTACGTGTGACCTGTTGGCAATTCTTCCTGTATGGCTATATCTAGAACTGTTATATATTATATTAGCATAATTATATAACGTGTCACCAAATTTTAGTTTCTTCTATTGTTTTAAGACCTGGACCGGATCGACCGGTCCGACTGAAAATTGGACCTTTATCCGATAACGTGAAGTACATGGCAGCTGAATAACCTTCCAATAGAAAGCATGATATTCAATAACGAATATGTGAGGCCAAATATCGTAAATCTAGAAAGCATTCACTCAAATGATAAAAACCGCAAGTAATTAAATTAATTATATGAATATTATGCAATAAATAGGAGACATTAATTTATGATGCAACTGTTTTTTGTAGAGTGCTGTGTCAGAATTTTCATCGATAAATATCAGTGTGGACTTCGTTCATTCTTCTAGATTATGTTGGTGCTTCAGCCAATGAAGATTTCAAAAAAGAAAAGAAAAAGAAAGACATTACTGCACTATATATTAGCTGCCCCAGTCAAGATATGAACGATAGAGGACCATGTCCGTGCATCAAACTCGGATTGATTCAAGCAGTGAAGAAAAATTTTACTCAATCAAGATTTGAAATTGTGTTTTGTGTTAATAAAGACTGAATCTAATTTGGAAATCTTCCTCATCTGCTTTGGAGCAGGGGAAACAATGATGACCAGTTCAATGGATTTCGTATATAAATACAACAGCTAGCCTTGTAGCATTTCTTACCACTCACCAAGCAATATTTATCGTTGAAGAATTGAGTTCGTAGCTAACTAGCCTAATCACAATGAAAAGTTTCCTTCTGGCTTTTGTCCTCTTGGGCTTGGCTTCCTCATTTGCCTCCGCTTTTGACCCCAGTCCTCTTCAGGACTTCTGTGTAGCCATCGATGAGCCAAAGAACGCTGGTATTTACTCACTTCTCTTTATGTATATTCATATAATCTAGCTAACTCTTCTCCTGTGTGTAGCTAGGCATTAATATTATTCTTACTGATTTGATTGTTTGATGCAGTGTTTGTGAATGGGAAGTTCTGCAAGGACCCCAAGCTCGCCAAAGCTGGGGACTTCTACTTTTCAGTTAAAATGCCTGGAGACACAAACAATCCAGTTGGTTCAAATGTTAGCGCTGTGAATGTCGATAAAATTCCAGGACTTAACACTCTTGGCATTTCAGCTGCCCGTATTGACTTTGCTCCTTATGGCCAAAACCCACCTCACACTCACCCTCGTGCAACTGAGATTCTTGTAGTTCTGGAGGGTACTCTTCTTGTTGGTTTCGTTACTTCCAATCCTAATAACACACTTATTAGCAAAGTTCTTAACAAGGGTGACGTGTTCGTCTTCCCCATTGGTCTCGTTCACTTTCAATTCAATATCGGAAAAACAAATGCTCTTGCCTTTGCTGGTTTGAGCAGCCAGAACCCCGGTGTCATTACTATTGCCGACGCCGTGTTTGGGTCAAATCCTCCAATTAATCCAGATTTTCTTGCCAAGGCTTTCATGTTGGACGTAAAAGTGGTGAAAGATCTCCAGGCGAAATTCTAGATGGATGATTAGAGAAATGTGTCAAATACAGTGAATTAGCTTCTACAATTTGAATAACGCTTGCCTATTTTATTGTTACAATGTTGTAATAAATGGTTACACATTTATATGTGCCTCCACCCAATTTGTTTGTTTCAGTTAATGATATAATATTTTTCTTATTATTTCTCTCTTCTTTGTTGCAGATATCTATATAATTCATAATATAAATACATTTTCTATGATGTGAAAACAAAATATGATTGATAATTAATTGAATCCCATAATTCTAGGAATTCTTCTAGGTCAGTCAATTAACTCAATTCCTTTGAAAATATATATTTTATTTCGTAAGAAACTAATAATCTATTGTACGTATGTAGGATGAATTTTATGTGCACTAGTATATTCACTCAAAGTTTCTCATTGTTATAAGTTGTTTTGAAGACATAATAAAAAAGATGGGTTCTGTAGGCTCTAGAAAAATCCTTAAGAGAGATTAGAATGTGAAATTCAATGGAAAATTAAAGAATAATTTTGTAGTCAGCAAGCTAGATTAACGTTGAATATTTTAACAATTTTCAATTGATGAAGCATGTTTAAATTGAATCTTAATAATAGAGACCAGGATTCCAGGTTCATCCCCTTGTGGGTAATTTTCCGCAGCCTTAATTGTGTTTTTCAGGCTTCTGTTTGGGGGTCCCTCTTGGCCACCTTTGGGCCTTATTTGCAAAGCCCTTTCATGTTGAGCTCATGCATGTTACAAAATTTGGCTGTCGTTCTATTTGGATGACGAACATCAGTGCCACTCTCTTTCATCTAGGGGTAGGCAAGTCTAGGTACCCGCCCAAATCCCATGAAACCGGAATGAGAACCAAAACCAGTCAGGTTTTAGGATTTGGAATCGGAATCAAAACCGTTTGGTTTCGATTCCTAAAAGTCTGGAACCGGAACCTCAAACATAGGTTTCGGTTCTGGATACCCGAGAAAATTACGATTACCCTTACTATTCACAAAAATGACAAATACACCCCAAAAAATTAAAAATACATTTCCAAAAGTTTACAAAAATTACAGTTTAATCCCGACTCCTACCCAGATACCTAGGTCTCGGTTCGGTTGCGGTTCTGTAGAGATAGAACCGAACCAGATGCGATATCGATTCCCATTTTCTAGAACTGGAACCTCGAGTACCTACCGGTTCCAGTTCTACCCTATTTGTTTTCCCACCCCTACTTTCATCTATGATTAGCTTACGTAATTTATCCCAAGGGAACACAATCGGTTTACTTTTTATTTTATAATAAATTACCTCTTTTCGATTTGTAAATTAAAACAGGATAGAATGATAAAATTCTAGATGGATGATTAGAGAAATGTGTCAAATACAATGAATTAGCTTCTAAAATTTGAATAACGCTTGCCTATTTTATTGTTGCAATGTTGTAATAAATGGTTACACATTTATATGTGCCTCCACCCAATTTGTTTGTTTCAGTTAATGATATAATATTTTTTCTTATTATTTCTCTCTTCTCTGTTATGAGATATCTATATAATTCATAATATAAATACATTTTTTATGATGTGAAAACAAAATATGATTGATAATTGAATCCCATAATTCTAGGAATTCTTCTAGGTCAGTCAATAAACTGAATACCTTTGAAAATATATATTTTATTTCGTAAGAAACTAATAATCTATTGTATGTGTTAGTCATAAAGCATAAACGGTGTCATTTTAAGTTTGCGCTAATGTTTTAATATGTGCCAAAGCACTGTCGTTTTGTAAAGAGTAAAGTTGTATAAAAGGGAAGTATCATCCCTAACAGTATTCAGTTGTTCAATTAAGAAGAAAAACTCCTTTTTGCTTCTCTCAATTACTTTCTCAGATCTGTTTCTTTTTCGTACATTTCTCTCAGAATCCACATGGTATCAGAGCCTAGTTCAGTACCAGAAGCTCTTATTAGTAATGAATGGAAGGCTGCCATGCAGTGTGAGTATGATGCTTTAGTCCAAAATCATACCTGGAGTCTTGTTCCTCCTACTGCTGATATGAATATAGTAGGGAATAAATGGGTTTTTCGTACCAAATTCAATGCTGATGGGTCCTTGCAAAAGTATAAGGCCCGGTTGGTAGCAAAAAGGTTTCAATAAACCCCTGATTTAGATTACTTTGAAACTTTTAGTCTTGTGATCAAACCTTCCACCATTAGGATTATTCTTACTCTTGCCGTTACAAATTATTGGGACATTCAACAAATTGATGTCAACAATGCCTTCCTAAATGGTGTTCTAAATGAAACAACCTCTTGGTTTTGAAGATAAGTCTCAACCTTCATTTGTTTGCAAGCTTCATAAATCTCTCTATGGCCTTAAGCAAGCCCCAAGAACCTGGTTTGACAAACGGAAATATGCTCTTCAGCTCAAAGGCTTTCACAATGTTGTTTCAGATTCCAACTTGTTTGTGCTTAAACAATCTTCTAGTATTATCTATGTTCTTGTTTATGTGGATGACATTCTAATAACAGGTTCAGATTCTTCATACGTTACCACTCTAGTGCAGAATCTAAATTCTGATTTTGCATTAAAGACTCTTGGCTCTTTAAAGTATTTCCTTGGATTGGAGACAAGTAGAACTTCCTCGGGCATCCACTTAAAGCAAACAAAATATGCTACTGATCTTCTCACTAAGACCAGAATGTTGGAGTCCAATAGCTGTCCCACACTAATGTCTACAGGTGTCAAGTTATTCCCCAGTGACAGCCCACTCTTTGATAACCCAAGTTTGTATAGAAGTACCATAGGAGCTCTTCAGTATTTAACCTTAACTAGACCTGATATTAGCTTTACTGTAAACAAGCTAAGTAAGTTTCTTCAAGCTCCAACTGAACATCAATGGCAAGCCTACAAAAGAATACTTAGATATGTCAAAGGTACATTGAATTATGGGTTAAAATTCAGACCAGCCTGCTCATTATCTATGGAATGCTATGCTGTGCAAATTGGGCTAGTAGTGTGGAAGATAGACGTTCCACCAGTGGTTACTGCATTTATATAGGACCCAATCTCATCCAATGGAATTCCCGAAAGCAAAATGTGGTAGCCCTCTCCTCCACTGAAGCAGAATATAGAGCTTTAGCTCAAACTGCTACATCAATGGCCTGGCTTAATAGCATGTTCTCTGAGTTAGGATTAGCCATCCATCATTTACCCATTGTTTGGTGTGACAATGTTAGTGCAGGAGCTTTAGCTGCAAATCCTGCTTTCCATGCTAGAACCAAACATATTGAAATAGATGCCCATTATATTAGAGAGCATGTGTTAGCCAAGAAAATTGCTATTCAATATGTCCCTATTAAACTATAGACTGCAGATCTCCTCACCAAAGCACGGCCTGCAACCCAGTTTGCAACTCTAAGGGCTAAACTGAATGTTCAAATTGATGATGTTCATGAGCAAGATCATGTCTCAGTTACTTCTTCTTCAACTCATCAGTAATTTACCATGATGTGGAATTCAAAATGTGTTGTGTTTTGGAATTATTTTTTTTTGTTCTGAAGATGGTTGAAATCTGGTTAAGATGGTTGTATTTGGACTTACTGAAGTTCTGAAGTTTCTGTGTTGTGTTCTGGAATTATTTTCTTTTCTGAAGATGGTTCTGAAATTATTTTTTGTTCTGAAGATGGTTGAAATCTGGTTAAGATGGTTGTATTTGGACTTACTGAAGTTCTGAAGTTTCTGTGTTGTGTTCTGGAATTATTTTCTTTTCTGAAGATGGTTTTGAAATTATTTTTTGTTCTGAAGATGGTTGAAATCTGGTTAAGATGGTTATCTTTTAGACTTAGTGAAGTTTTCCCTGGTTTCACTCTTGTCGCCATTGGGGTATTGCAAGGTTTGCAATCAAACATACCAGCTCTAATCAACAAGTCCTGAGCATACTTAGACTGAGTAAGGTGTAATCCTGACTCATTGCGATTAACCTCAAAACCAAGGAAATATTGCAGCACACAAAAATGTTTAAGAGAAAACTGTTTGTTCAAGTCTTGAATAATATGAGAAATAAGATCAGGATCAGTACCAGTGATGAGGATATCATCAACGTATACTAATAGATATATCATTTGATGGGCTCTCTTCTAGAAGAAAAGGCTAGTGTCAGATATAGAATTTGTGAATCCCTAACAAACTAATGCATGTTTCAATTTGTCAAACCAAGGTCTAGGAGCTTGTTTTAGTCCATAAAAGGCTTTATGCAACTTGCACACATGTTTAGGATATGTTAAATCAGAAAACCTTTTGGTTGTACCATGAATACAGTCTATGTTAGTTCTCCATTGAGGAAGGCATTATTAATGTCGATTTGTTGGATATCCCACTGATTATGGATAGCTAAGGACAGTATGATTCTAATGGTGGTTGGTTTCACAACTGGAGAGAATGTGTCAAAGTAATCCAAGCCTGGTGTTTGCTGAAAACCTTTAGCCACCAGCCTTGCTTTATACTTTAATAATGTCCCATCAGCTTTAAGTTTGGTCTTAAAGACCCATTTGCACCCAACTACGTTCATGTCCGATGTATGAGGAACCAATTCCTAGGTATTGTTTCTCAAAAGTGCCTGAAATTCATCACTCATTGCTGCTTTCCACTCGAGTATTTGCAAAGCTTCAGAAGCTGTTTTTGGCTCAGGTAAAATATGACAAGTAGAAAGAAAAGTGATGAGAATGCAAAATGTCATATTTACCCCCCTTAATGTCTAGTCTTTTATACTTATTTGTTGCCTAAATGTACTCATTATTATTCTATTTTAATTTAGGATGCAAATGGAGGCGTTAAATGCAAAACGGAACTAATTAGTTGAATTCGGATAGTTTCGACATCACTTTGTAATCTGGGCATAACTCTCTCATCCGAGCTCTGATTGAGATGATTCAAAATGCTGTGGAACTCTAAGAAAGAGATATACAACTTTCATGTTTTGAGTTTGGAGAGATACTCGCTTCATCAAGGTTTAATCGGGCTTGAAGTTGACACACCTGCATTGCTGACATTGTGGAACATTCTGCCTTGTCATGCAATTCAAATAGGCAGATTATTATTGGAAGATTTGAAGACCTGTTGCACGCAAGTTACAGTTGGACACACCACTTTGCCATTTTATTTTAGGACTTTATTTTATTTTAAATTAATCAGAATCAGATTAGGATAAATGTTATTTTAGGGTATTAGAATATTTTTAGGAGATTTAGTAGAATTCAAATACTTGAATTAGATATCTTTAAGAGGAGAGAGAGATCAGATTTAGGGGGATTACACATGCCTCGCTTTCTCTCTTCTGGGATTTTTCTCTTTTTGAGTTTTGGATTATGGCCATGAGCGGCTAAAACTTTTATAAGTTGGTCGAAGGAAACTGAGGCCTCGGAATCAATAAAACTGTGAGATCTAATCTGTTTTTTCTAGTGTTCAATATATGTTTTGAGTATTGGATGTTATTCTATGCCTATTTTCATGATTGTTTCATTTAATTACTAGGAGGCCTACTAGTGTATTATTTGTTGCAATCTACTGCTAAGTTAGATATCAAATCCGTAATTGTTTGATCCTTCTAACTTGTGAGTAATTAGGGTTTAAGAATTTGCTGCGTCAGGAATTATTAAATCTTAAGAAGAACATTCAACTAAATTAAATACAACTGCTTGTGTTTTTGTTGTTCAGCTTCATTGATTTCTCTAGCCCTTAAGGCTACTACTAGATTAAACCTTCAACGCTTGTCTAGGGTTGTTTAGTAGTAAGATTAATTAGATCGCTTGTTTCCTAATTAACTACAACTAAGGAGAGATAGGAAAATAGTTTCAACGGTGAATACTCAAAGTATGAATTGATTTATTTTTGCATTGATGATCAGTTGTAAAATTCATGGTGGATGTTGACTTAGACCAAGGCTTGTTATTTTGATTGATAATTTAATTTGAATTATTTTTCCTTGAAATTGTTTCTGTTTTACTGAAACCCCCTCAGCCTTGTTCACGTAACATAAAACTCGGCTAGACACTCTCTATGCGAATGATCCTTACTCACACTACTACATGTGTTTTTAGGTTTTAATCTTGGTTGCCTACGACAGCACACCAAAAAGCCTACCCCATATATGCTTGAGAGTAACTCTTCGAACAATTAATCAATGGGTGGCAATTACTGGTAGCTAGTGATGGTTTAGATATGGGCAGAACTACCTCTAACTGGATACCAGTAGGATGAACCAGGGCCGTCTCTAGAACATTTGTGACCCTAGACAGGAGTTACTTTGGGGTCCTCTTATAATATAAGCATATATTAAAAAAATTATTATTATTATTATTATTATTATTTTTTGCCTTTTGAGATGAAAAATCACTAGGAGAGGTGGACAACAATTGGCAGGCTAACAAGGTTAGGTTTGTGGGGGGTTTTGGAGAGTAGATGTTGGAGAAGTGATGGGTGGTGAAATGGGTGATTTCCAATGCCAAGATTGATAAGAAAAGAGCCTAAAAGGTATCAATAGCCGGTGATTGGCAGAGTAAACGGATAAGGTATGATAGGGGTTTTGGTAAGAGGGCTGAGAAGAGGAAGATGATGGTGTCGGGGAAGGCCAACAATGTCAGGTACATGCCAAAAAGGCTAGAAATGGCTATCGTGTGGTGGAGTTGGGTTGCAAGATTCATCAAAAATTAGTCAAATCGAGGGCTATCAAGGTTGGGAAATGATAAAATGATGATTTCGGTCGATTTTGGTGAGAAAATCGACCGGAACCAAAATTGACCGAAATCAACTCTAAACCACTAGCGCCAGAAGAGGGCTGGAGATGATTTATGTGAATATCAAATTTTGGGATTGAAGTGGGGGTGAGTAATTTGAGATATGTAAATGATTATTTTAGTCTTCTATTGTTAAAAGAGATTCAATGTGTTACTTTATGGGTATAAACTAGAATATATAAAACTAGAGGTACAAACTTGCTATTTTGTTAAACTTTGGGTGGGAATATATGTAAAAAGTTTATAATAAATTTGGGCTTTTTTGGATTTTTTTTGGGGGCCCCTTGGCTTAGATAAGAAATTATAAACCATTTTCATTTTTGTAAGATATTCAAAAAAAAAAAAAAAATTTATAAAAAATTTGGGCCCCCATTTTTTTGGGGCCCTAGGCAGGTGCCTCACCTGCTTACCCCTTAAGCCGACCTTGGAATGAACAGAGAGATACAGATATGAGGACACATTTGCATCAGATTGAGAGATTGAGTTCGACCTGCTGAGGAAGAGGTAGGACTGGGAGAAGTAACATGTACATTGCCAGTATCTATATGAGGCATTATTGGAGTTGTTGCAGCAGGCTGTGCTACATTTTCGGCTGGCAGAAATGAGTTGGGGACCAAGTGAATTGAAGTATTCAAGTCTATATTTGGCTGGGCTAATTTTGTGGACTGGGAAGTTGAGGCAGGAGCTAAATTTATGGAAGAGTTAACTGGAACATGATGAGCAGAATTACCAAGTGGAGCAGAGTGAATACCTGCTACTAAAGAGTCAAAACAGTGAGAGAAATCCCAAGTGGAAGAAACTCCTTCTGAATTCAGTGTTGATGTCAGTCCTACAAAATCAGTATCTTTAAAAAAATTGCACTTAAAACCATATTTGAAAGGAAAATCATCCTCATTGAATTTCGCTTATTTGACAATATAAAGTTTGCTGGAAGAAGATAATTAAGCATTTGTAGCCTTTGTGGGATGAACTATATCCTAGAAATACACACTTTTCAGTGTGATAGGAAAACTTGTTTTTCTAATAAGGCCGAATATATGGATAACAACAGCACCCAAACACCTTAAAATCACTGTAATTTGGCTCTTGCTTAAACAATGTCTGAAATGGAGAAATGTTGGCAGTAGAAGAGGAAGGCAATCTCTTAACAATGAAGGTTGCTATAGAAAAAGCTTGCAACCAAAAGCAAAGGGGCATGGCAGTGTGAGCTAGTAGGGTTAACCCAAATTTAGCAATGGTTCGATGTTTCCTTTCTACTCTTCCGTTCTGTTGGTGCAAATAAGGGCAGGGATGTCTAAAAACAATCCCATGGGCTTGAAGATAACTTGCAAATGGTCTAAATTCTCCTCCCCTATTTGTTTGTAAGCTCTTCAATTTAACCTCAAATTGCCTTTCAACAAGTCTATGAAAATGTGTAAATATAGTGAAAGCTTCAGACTTTAGTTTTAAGGGATAGATCCACATGTATTTGCTAAAGTCATCAACAAATAACATGTAATACTTGAAGCCTTCAGAGGAACAAACTGGTGTAGGACCCCATACGTCAGAATAAACTAATTCTAGAGGACCTTTAGTGTGAGAATGTGATAAAGGAAAAGTAGCTTGTTGCATTTTATCGAATTGGCAAGCTTAAAAAATGGTATTTTATTCCCAAATGAGCCACATACATTCATTGTATCCATTACACGTTTCAAGTTCTTCTCATGTGGATGCCCCAATCTAGCATGCCACAGCTTAGTAATTCTAACTTTTACATCAGAGTCATCTGTTGGCATACAATTAGCTTGACTAACTAATGCTCCGAGACTATCACTAATACTACCAACTTCCTTATTACAAACTGAAGAATAGGTTTCAGTACTAGCAAACAACTTATTTTCTATACCACAATATGATGAAAGAGCAGCACCAGCAGATGCTTTATTGTAGTCAGAGGAAGATGGAGATACACTTTTCTGAGTAGAGAAGGAAATGAATACAGAACCAATAGTAGGGAGTGCTTTGCAATTGGTATAGTCCATCTTTTAGAGAGCCTTGTAGTAAAACAGCCTTGGTGACCTTATCCTTTATGAGACAACGATCGCAATGAAATTCAACAATGACACCATTATCTCTAGTGATCTGAGATATACTTAATAAATTTTTTGCAATATGAGGTACACACAACATTTTCTTAAGATATAATACTCTAGGACAAGTGGTAGAGGGTAAAAGAGACTCACCTGTGTGAGTGACAGGAACATGTTGACCATTTCCAACCTGAACTTGAGATCTATCATGATAATTATCCTTGATGAGTAGGTTGTTAGCATCAGAAGTCATATGATTGGTGGCACCTGAATCAACATACCATGTCTGGTCAACGACAATTTGAGGAGAAGCAATAGGCACATTTTGTGAGGAAATTATCGATGACCCTTCTCCCTGAAATGATGCTGAGATTGGACCAGGAAAAGTGTTAACAAAAACTCGAGTAGGTGAACTTGAGTGTGGTGACTGAGATGTACCACCTAAACTAGAGTTGTTAGTTAGGCTCCAGTAGACAGAGTTTAGTGTTGGTTGTCCTGCCATAATTCTGGCCATTAGAGCTTGAGCTTCATGAGTAGATGAATTTGGAAAGTAGCCTTGTGATCCTACTGGATTAGCGACTCCAATATTGATAAAACTAGCAGATGTTCCAGTGTTTCCAGTGTTGGCAAGACATTGGAAACCATGGTTAAATCTATGATAACATTAGAGTGCAGAGTGCCTTCCTTTGCCACAGACCTGACTTATAAGGCATGGTCGAAAATGACCCTGTCCTCTGCCTCTACCCCTCATTCCTTAAGGATTGTACATGAACATAGTAGAGGGAATGAACTTATTGAAGTTATCTGTAGTTGGAAGAAACTGATTCTGATGAGGCATATTGTAGTCAGGTCTATAACTTGTCTGATTTGCATTACTTGCTCCAAAAGAGGGATTATTGAAAAATTGGTGTTGCGGAGTGGTAGGGAACTGCTGAGCTTGTAAAGCAAAATTGTTCATAGCCAGAGTATTGAAGATTTTTTACTATTCAGTGGTGAGGTTAGTTTAAGGCGTAACCAAAGTTTTATTTTGTGGGATATTGGAAGTGTCATTAGAGCTTTGTTTTGCAGCTATCAATGCTGAAGCTAATTGTTCATGAAAGTTTCCAAATGAATTCTGCTGTCTCTCCAAACGAATTTCATGCTTGTGGAGTAAAAATTGGGCTTCTTGTAGTGTTATTTCATTGCTATTTGCCACCAGATTTGCCACCATTTCATTGTACTCAACTCCCAAACCATCCAGTATATAATGTAATAACTCTTCATCACTTATATGCACACCAATTGCAATTAATTCATCTTCTAGTTCCTTCCTCTTTAAGACATACTCGTTTATACTACAAGAGTCTTTCTTAGTATTTTGCAACATATTTCTGAGGTGCAATGTTCTAGGTTTTGATACCGACTGAAAATGTAACTCTAACATGTTCCATATTTCATAGGAGGTGCTACACTTAGCTACATGGTGGAACATGAATTGAGATATAGAGGATAGAAGCCAACTTACCAGGAATTGGTCAACTTTCTTCCAAGTGAAATAATCTAGATTTGACTTCTTTAAAGTTTTCCCTGAGTCATCTACTTTCTCAACTAAGAACATCGACAGACAACTTCTTTCTCCGGTTACAAAGCCGTCAAGTCCATGAGATGTTAAAGCTGGCAAGTTCTGAGAACGCCAGAAAGTGTAGTTTTTCTCCCCCAATTTTACAGAGATAGTCGGCAAGGTAGGAGGAAAGCTCGAATTCGTGAAATTGGTGAAGCCAGTATCCATTTCCAGTAGTTTGAAACTGAATCAAGGTAGTTTAAAGTTGAAATTTAGCAGAATTTGGGATAGAGATTGCCTTTGACGTTGGTCTAGGGCTTTGATACCATGAATGGTTTTGGAATCAAGAAGCAAGAAAAAGGAAAAATGAGAAGAGAGAAGAAATTCTAGAAAACTGATTATAATTTTTCCACTGAACTAAACTAACTCAGTACAAAGGTAACTGACTTGTTTTTATACATCAAGCCATAGCATCAAAACGGTAGTGTTTTGATGTTTAAGAAAACTGCTTTTACTTTTTACAAAGTGCACCCTATATTAACTTCTACAACCTTACAAAGTACACCCTATATTAACTTCTACAACCTCATCCTATTATACTAATATTTCCCCTTAAACTGGATATAGTAATGTGCTAGTATACATCAATATTTCCCCATAAGCTGAACCTCATTTCTTTTACGTCAATTGTGGGAGAGCCCCTAGGCTTAAGTACTAAACTTGGTGGGTGTGAGATTCTGATGTGAGATCCTAACATCTTTTTTTTTTTTTTCAACAATAAAATATCTTTCATGACATCAAGATTAAAAAAGGAAAAAAATAAAAACTGTTGCCTTATTTGAACCATATAAATTTTGATTTTGATGTTTTAATGAAAGTAATGACAGATATTGAAGAAAATATCGAACAAAATAAACATAGATGAATTAATGGTAACCTTTTATTCAATGAAAATGTGAAAAAGTTTGATAGGACTACTATTTAAAATTCCAATTACTTAGGTCATGAGACATTTTTTTATTTATTTCAATCTCATCATAATTTAAAGACTTGTTTTTGTCATCTTATGATCTATTGTGCACACATTTCTAAAGGTAATCACCTTCACAAGTGTGAGTACTTTTGCCTATGTGTGTTCACATCGTTTCTGGCAAATATTTTTCCTCAAATCACACGTCACGTATTAGTTTTCACTTCTGGACAGAATTATTTCTTGATTGATTTTCTGTCTTATTCTTTACACTTGTCTCTTGTTTATTTGCTGAGTAAGAAAATGAATATTTCTTTTGTCTGTAGTCCCAAAATGTCTTGTGGAAAAAGAAAGACATAAAAGTTAAAGTGTACCTTTTTTGTCCCCCAACCTTTAACGTGTTGATCCTTTATATTTTCCTGTTTTGTTTTTGTTTCTTGAGAAACTTGATTACATTGTTTTACCTCTCTGAATATTCTCTGAGGTTCTTGTTTTTGTTAAGGTTTCTAACTATGCTTTCGTAGGCTTAAAATTACCCTTATCACTTATCATTGTGTGAGATCTTTGGATGTTGTTTTCCTTTGTGACGAGAGCTTGAGTGCAAGCTACTATCATGTCTTTATTGTCGGACCTTGAGAGGAACTCTTCTTCAACATAACGTTGTTGTGTACATTAATCTTGCTATGATAGCTTGAAGTTCAACCAAAGAAGATAGAACCGTTGTATAGAAAACAAGGAGTGTTTTACTACTGTGGTTATCTTGCTTTGTATTTGAACTCATAAGTATTTTATAGTGAATTTTCTTCCTCTAGACGTGGTCCCATGGATGTAGGCTTGATGCCGAACCATGTAAAAATAAGTGTGTTCTTTACTTGGTTTTATGTTTGTTTTAATTCAGTTATTTTCAACTCATTTGCACTAAATTGAACAAACAACCAATTCCGCATAAGTTTTAATCACTTGGTAACCCCTTTAAAACTTACAGTTTGTAATGCAAATAGCCAAATATGTTAATTTCTTTCTTATCGAAAAAAAAAGTAATGGATTAAAAGATTACAGTCATGAGTTTTCGTAAACAATTTTGGAAACAATTCTTACAAACTACACAGAAAGTTTGTAGTCAATATTTTATTTTATTTTATTTTTGCTGCTTTTGATAGGATTAATTGTGTTTGAATCATACATAACTAAAAATGATAAATTTTGATAGCGGATCAGAAGTTCTGAAATTTGTGTGACAAATTGGTTTGGTTAATGCATGCTTTAATTCATTTTCAAAAATAATAAGACTTCAACGCATGGATGTCTTGTTAAGTAATAGCATATTGTGACTTGTCTGATAGTTTTCTAATCGAGTAAACGACTTTTTCTAGGTTTGCCTTAACACTTTGCCATCCAAAAAAGTTTGAAAATACCACTTGCTCACCCAAAGTTTATATTCATTTAATACTCAAAATACACTTTACTTTCTCAGTTGGCGTTCAGCGAATTACTAGGAGTCAAGGTACGAGGCGTTTTTGTAGAGTAGAGGCTAGTGGATCGAATGGTGGTGACCGATTGAATATTTGCCATTGGAATTGACCGAAAATCAGCTAAGAACATAAAACCCTAGCTTTGCGATAGCCGATAATTGACAAGAAATCAGGTGTTGGAGTGATAGGGGTTTTGTAGATAGGATACCGAAGGTTCAAATGGGGGTGACGGAGATAATTTTTGCCACCGGAATTAGCCAAAATCGGCTTTAAATAGTAACGGAATATTAACTTTGAGTGAGAAAGTGGTATTTTGAAATTTTGTTTTTGTGGAAAAGTGTCATTAGGGTAAACCTTGGGTGGGAAAAAGTCGTTTACTCTTTTCTAATATTACCAAAGTCGAAAGGGTTGATTATTTTTACCAAGTCAATAAAGTTTCAATTTCAATTTTGTATTTATTCCATAACGAAAAAATCTGGATGTACAAGCAAGAACCTAATCCAACTCTTTCACATTTGCAATTAATGATAAATTTTCCTGTTTCCAACTGCTCGCATAGACCAAAATGATTTCTCTATATTGTTTTCCAATTATACCTGTTCAACATCGATCTTGGATGACTGAGTTTACATTATATGGGGACTAACCGACCTTATGAATTTCAATATGTTCAAACATTGTGAGATTATATCTCTAAGTCAAAGTAAAAATGTGTAAAACAAAGTCTCTCCAATTATTGAATTAATCAGAAAAATAAAATTTTCATGTTTGACATTTCAAATTGTAATTGAACAATGAAATACATAAAAAGACTTTTGTGTCTCATAAAGGAAAACCTTAGAGTCAATGTAGACCAGATTACGTGTGACCTGTGGGCAATTCTTCCTGTATGGCTATATCTAGAACTGTTATATATTATATTAGTATAGTTATATAACGTGTCACCAAATTTTAGTTTCTTCTATTGTTTTAAGACCTGGACCGGATCGACCGGTCCGACTGAAAATTGGACCTTTATCCGATAACGTGAAGCACATGGCAGCTGAATAACCTTCCAATAGAAAGCATGATATTCAATAACGAATATGTGAGGCCAAATATCGTAAATCTACTTAATCTAGAAAGCATTCACTCAAATGATAAAAACCGCTAAGTAATTAAATTAATTATATGAATATTATGCAATAAATAGGAGACATTAATTTATGATGCAACTGTTTTTTGTAGAGTGCTGTGTCAGAATTTTCATCGATAAATATCAGTGTGGACTTCGTTCATTCTTCTAGATTATGTTGGTGCTTCAGCCAATGAAGATTTCAAAAAAGAAAAGAAAAAGAAAGACATTACTGCACTATATATTAGCTGCCCCAGTTAAGATATGAACGATAGAGGACCATGTCCTTTTATCAAACTGGGACTGATTCAAGCAGTGAAGAACAATTTTACTCAAGCAACATTTGAAATTGTGTTTTGTGTTAATAAAGAATGAATCTAATTTGGAAATCTTCCTCATCTGCTTTGGAGCAGGGGAAACAATGATGACCAGTTCAATGGATTTCGTATATAAATACAATAGCTAGCCTTGTAGCATTTCTTACCACTCAACAAGCAATATTTATCGTTGAAGAACTGAGTTCGTAGCTAACTAGCCTAATCACAATGAAAAGTTTCCTTCTGGCTTTTGTCCTCTTGGCCTTGGCTTCCTCATTTGCCTCCGCTTTTGACCCCAGTCCTCTTCAGGACTTCTGTGTAGCCATCGATGAGCCAAAGAACGCTGGTATTTACTCACTTCTCTTTATGTATATTCATATAATCTAGCTAACTCTTCCAATACAAACAATCTTAACTCTTTTCCAATATGTAACTAGGCTAATTCTTACTGATTTGATTGTTTGATGCAGTGTTTGTGAATGGGAAGTTCTGCAAGGACCCCAAGCTCGCCAAAGCTGGGGACTTCTACTTTTCAGTTAAAATGCCTGGAGACACAAACAATCCAGTTGGTTCAAATGTTAGCGCTGTGAATGTCGATAAAATTCCAGGACTTAACACTCTTGGCATTTCAGCTGCCCGTATTGACTTTGCTCCTTATGGCCAAAACCCACCTCACACTCACCCTCGTGCAACTGAGATTCTTGTAGTTCTGGAGGGTACTCTTCTTGTTGGTTTCGTTACTTCCAATCCTAATAACACACTTATTAGCAAAGTTCTTAACAAGGGTGACGTGTTCGTCTTCCCCATTGGTCTCGTTCACTTTCAATTCAATATCGGAAAAACAAATGCTCTTGCCTTTGCTGGTTTGAGCAGCCAGAACCCCGGTGTCATTACTATTGCCGACGCTGTGTTTGGGTCAAATCCTCCAATTAATCCAGATTTTCTTGCCAAGGCTTTCATGTTGGACGTAAAAGTGGTGAAAGATCTCCAGGCGAAATTCCAGATGGATGATTAGAGAAATGTGTCAAATACAGTGAATTAGCTTCTACAATTTGAATAACGCTTGCCTATTTTATTGTTACAATGTTGTAATAAATGTTTACACATTTATATGTGCCTCCACCCAATTTGTTTGTTTCAGTTAATGATATAATATTTTTCTTATTATTTCCCTCTTTTTCTGTTGCAGATATCTATATAATTTATAATATAAATATATTTTTTATGATGTGAAAACAAAATATGATTAATAATTGAATCTCATAATTCTAGGAATTCTTCTAGGTCAGTCAATAAACTCAATTCCTTTGAAAATATATATTTTATTTCGTAAGAAACTAATAATCTATTGTACGTATGTAGGATGAATTTTATATGCACTAATATATTCACTCAAAGTTTCTCATTATTATAAGTTGTTTTGAAAACATAATAAAAAAGATGGGTTCTGTAGGCTCTAGGAAAATCCTTAAGAGAGATTAGAATGTGAAATTCAATGGAAAATTAAAGAATAATTGTGTAGTCAGCAAGCTAGATTAACGTTGAATATTTTAACAATTATCAATTGATGAAGCATGTTTAAATTGAATCATAATAATAGAGACCAGGATTCCAGGTTCATCCCCTTGTGGGCAATTTTCCGTAGCCTTAATTGTGTTTTTCAGGCTTCTGTTTGGGGGTCCCTCTTGGCCACCTTTGGGCCTTATTTGCAAACCCTTTTCATGTTGAGCTCATGCATGTTGCAAAATTTGGCTGTCTTTCTATTTGGATGACGAACGTCAGTGCCACTCTCTTTCATCTAGGCGTAGGCAAGTCTAGGTACCCGCCCAAATCCCATGAAACCGAAATGAGAACCAAAACTGGTCAGGTTTTAGGATTTAGAATCAGAATTAGAACTGTCTGGTTTCGGTTCCTAAAAGTCTGGAACCGAAACCTCAAACATAGGTTTTGGTTCTGGATATCCAAGAAAATTATGATTACCCTTACTATTTACAAAAATGACAAATACACCCCAAAAAATTAAAAATACATTTCCAAAAGTTTACAAAAATTACAGTTTAATCCTGACTCCTACCCAGATACCTAGGTCTCAGTTACGGTTCTGGTTCTTGTAGTGATAGAATCGGAACCAGAACTGCACAGTATCGATTCCGATTTTTTAGAACTAGAACCTCGAGTACCTACCGGTTCCAGTTCTACCCTATTTGTTTGCCCACCCCTACTTTCATCTATGATTAGCTTACGTAATTTATCCCAAGGGAACACAATTGGTTTACTTTTTATTTTATAATAAATTACCTCTTTTCGATTTGTAAATTAAAACAGGATAGAATGATAAAATTCTAGATGGATGATTAGAGAAATGTGTCAAATACAGTGAATTAGCTTCTACAATTTGAATAACGCTTGCCTATTATTATTACAATGTTGTAATAAATGGTTACACATTTATACATGCCTCCACCCAATTTGTTTGTTTCAGTTAGTGATATATTATTGTTCCTATTATTTCTCTCTTCTCTATCGCAGATATCTATATAATTCATGATATAAATACATTTTTATGATGTGAAAACAAAATATAATTGATAAATGAATCCCATAATTCTAGACTTCCTCTAGGTAAGTCAATAAACTCGATTGCTTTGAAAATATATATTTTCTTTCGTAAGAAACTAATAATCAGTTGTATGTACGCAGGATGAATTTTATGTGCACTAGTATATTCAATCAAAGTTTCTCATTGTTATAAGTTTTTTTGAAGAAATCAAAAAAGAACGGTTCTCTAGGCTCTATGAAAATCCATAAGAAAGATTAGAATGTGAAATTCAATAGAAAAATTAATATAACTAATGTTACATTTTGTTGCCTTATTCTTCCATCGAACTGTGCCTCGCTCTCCAAAATCATACAAAATTTCAACGTGTAAATGATGTAGGGAACCATGGGTTCACTCGATCCTGCATAGGGCGACGCGTTCAACGAAGATAAAACGGCGACCAGACAAACCATAGGATAGACGCCTACTAAAGATGGCGTAAGCCTACTAAGAATTTACGGATTGATGAATGCACACAAAGGACAATGAACCCACAAAGGATTCTACTTTTAGAGACCACAAAGGTTTATGAAAATATTCTTTGTATATTTCTTCAAAAGCTGCGTTTACAATGTGAAAAGTGCCCTTATATAGGCGCACAAAGCCCTAATAGAAATCTGACACTTGCCCTAAATCTTTTCAACTTTTATGACAAGTGTCCCCTACTTTTTAATTCCCTACGTACACGTGTACCATTCTAGAAGAAAGCAAGATAAAACATTTACACGTATTTTCTCTTAGTTATTCAATTCGCTAGTCAACCTCATTCAACTCCTTATAACTCGCAAGTCGCTTTTTAGTCAGATCGCTTAACCCTTAGGTCGTTCCTCTGTCAGATCGCTGATTGCTATATTAATGACCTTTCACGATGCTCCTGTGTCATTATCCCCTTCTTCAAAAAGATTCGACCTCGAATCAACGTCGTCCTCTTCTATTCGCTCTTCAACATTCTCTTCCTGGTATGGTGATAAATCGGACACATTGAAGGTACTTGAGACTGCATGGTTACTTGGCAGCTCGATCTTGTAAGCATTAACATTGATCCAAGCTATGGTTGCTTGGTAGAGTAATTAGTAGAATTCAGGGGTTGCCCGATTTGAAACCAACCTGTTTAAGCTATGGTTGCTTAGTCCAAGCTAAGGCTGGATTGGTGTTGCTTTAGATTGTTTAAGTTCTGATTAAATAATAATGTCATTATGTTTGCTATGTTTGAGGAAAACACTGCAGTGTGTGCTTTTGGATCTACGTTTAATCTTTTACAGTTCTTGAGGAAAGAAATATACACAGATGCGAAGATCGATGAAGTTAGAGGAGAATGAGCGATGTACGTATCAAACTTTTTTTAGTTATTGATGTTCTATTAATGTTAAGGCGTCAATGAGGGAATAAATATATATTAAACTTTTGTTGAATGATATACTATTATTGTTGAATTTCGTTTAGTTAATTAGTGTGGTTCAAAGATGGTTGAATGTTTAAATTTATTTATGAATTGTGATAATTGTTGTTTGTTGAGGAATATTATAAAAAATTTCATTGCATTATTCTATTATTTAATTGGTAATAAATTACAAAATAAAAATATTTAAAAAATTATATTTTCAAAAAAAATCCTTGATAGTTTTAAGACTATCTAGGATAGAAAATTATTATTAATAAAATTTGATTATTATTATTATTAAATTAATTTTTTTGGTTAAAATCTTTTGATAGTTTGAAGACTGTTTAGGATTGGTTAAAATTTGACCTAATCTTTGACGGGTAATAGCTATCAAGAGGTCAGTCAAGAAATTCTTGACAGTTCAAAAATAAAAAAATGGTCACCATCCTTTCTTGACACTGACGGGTGAAGAATTGTTAAAAAACCCCCTTCTTGATAGTTATTACCCATTAAGAAATGGGGTTTTTCTAGTAGTGGAAAGAAATGAAGAGAAAACTCTCTTGTATTATTATTGCTCTCAAAATAATACAATACTTGGAATGAAAATAACTTAACATCAATTATGAAGTCAGATCTTCTGTAAAATTAAATCTATCCTCATTTGTTGATTAATTGCTAAGGATATTTATTTGAACTCCTAATGTGAAATGTTCTCTACAAGTAATAAGTAATTAAGTATAAGAATGAGGTAGACCGTAGTGGAAGGATGTTCTCTGATATGTAAAACATTATTGAGTAAATAAGTTACTTAAATTTTTTTATTTTTTATTATTATTATTTTTTTGGTTGGTAAGGAACCAAATTTCCCATTCAAGGTTTCTTATGTTTGAGTGAGTCCATAGACTACTAGTTCTAAGAATTGAATCCAATTAAGTTAGTATTAAATTTGGCCGGCCAAGATCAGATTAATTTTTGAAATTTTTTCCTCAAAAACTCGATTTAATGTATAATTTTCATAAGAGGAATTGTGGGGTATATCGTTATTCATTATTTTACACTTAAATCCATAAGAAATATTCCCAAAAAAAGGGAATTATAAACACTTGAAAGTTGTAAAATAACAAACCTATATATTACGGTGGCTGATTGCTGACAAAATTAAACTAATTCTCACCAGAAGTAACGTAAACTTGTGTGTACCAATGTACATCTTACTTTATGTGTCGGGTTATGAGAAAAAGTTGATGAGAAGAGGTTGTTAGTATGCTATTAATTGTATATTCACACATTCATATTTTATTATTCCCGCTAGATGGGTTTCCTTAAGTTTTGAAAAGGTTATATCCAACCCTTATTGTCATCGGTGTAATTAAGGAGTTTGACAAAATGAAGATACACATATACTAATAGGAGTAAACGACTTTTTCCCACCCAAGGTTGGCCTTAATGAAAAAGTTTCAAAATACCACTTTCACATCCAAAATAAATAATCTGTTATTACTCAAAACTGATTTCGGCAGAAAAAATTCTCTCCGTCACCACTCACCACCATTTGAACCTCCGGTCTTCTCTCTATATAACCTCTCTTACTTCGGTATCTTATTTCTCGCTGATTAACGGTTGCCACAAAGCTAGAGTTTCCTGTTCTTAGCTGATTTTTGATCGATTCCTGCAGCCAATATTCAATCGGTTACCACCATTCGATCCACTGATCTCTACTTTGCAAAATCCCTCTTACCTTGGCTCTTGGTAACTCGTTAAACACTGGCTGAGAAAGTGAATTGTATTTTGGGTATTAATGGAATATAAATGTTGGATGGAAAAATAGTATTTTGAAACTTTTTGGGTGGAAAAGTTCATTAAGGCAAACTTTGGGTGGGAAAAAATCGTTTACGTATTTAAACAAGAGTAATACTAGCCTTACAAAGAGGCATACGAAGAATCATACAAAGAGTCAAATCCAACCCTTGAAATTCATGATTGTCTCTTTCTCTCTTTCTTTTTCCCTTATTTCAAGGGTTGGATTTGACTATTTGTATGACTTTTTGTATGCCTCTTTGTAAAGCTAGTATTACTTTTTAAACAATTATTTTTATTAAATCACTTAAAGGATCCTGCAACCTAAACAAATAATTTTTTTTTTTAAAGAATTGGAGATCCGATTACATGTGGCAATGAGATTAGCCGGCACAAAAATGAAATTATGAAGGTTTAGAGACACAATCCAACTGAATTTCATGATTGGTCAGCAAATGTACATTTTTTCGTACTTCCTTTTATTAGCTTCCGTAAACGATTTTATTCCTTATGTTACTGAAATTTAGTACGCAGTATTGGGAATTAGATTATGTCTGATTTAAGAATTTAATCTAGCTCTAATTAATTTCTAACAGATCATAAAGACGATACATATTTTTTTGTCTTATTTTGAGCAAATCTGTGTGAATCCATTCACTATTTTCTTGATCATGCATGTTGGACGACTCAGTCAAGGAAATTTAAGAACACCAGCAGCCAAGTGAGATACGAAAGCGGACCTCTTCTGTACATTTAAATGCGGTAATGTAAGCAATGAAGAAAAAAATTTACTTTGACAATTTGATTTGGTTGTTAAAGACCTGCTCTTGATGAAAATTAAAAATAGATAACCATTGAAGACTTGGTAAGTCTTCGTCATCTTCTTCGAGTAGGGGAAATAATGAAGACTAGTTCAATGAATTTTATCTATAAATACACTAACTTGCCTTGCAACATATCTCACCTTCACTACTAAAGCAATAATACTTGAAGAATAGAGAGACTTAACCCACTCATCAAGATGAAAAGTTTCCTTTTGGCTTTTGTTCTCTTGGCTTTGGCTTCCTCATTGGCCTCTGCTTTTGATCCCAGTCCTCTTCAGGACTTCTGTGTAGCCGTTGATGATCCCCTGCACGGTGGTACGTTTTAAGTTTCTGTCACAATTTCTATTTTTATATTTTTGAATGTACATTAGTAGCGCACATGCAGACACTCTCACTGTATACATCCTTTCTATGGCTAGGCATGTATTCGATATTAATTCAATTCTTTCATGTTTTCAGTGTTTGTGAATGGGAAGTTCTGCAAGGACCCCAAGCTCGCCAAAGCTGGGGATTTCTACTTTTCAGTTAAGATGCCTGGAGACACAAACAATCCAGTTGGTTCAAATGTTAGCGCTGTGAATGTCGCTCAAATTCCAGGACTTAACACACTTGGCATTTCAGCTGCCCGTATTGACTTTGCTCCTTTTGGCCAAAACCCACCTCACACTCACCCTCGTGCCACTGAGATTCTTGTAGTCCTAGAGGGTACTCTTCTTGTTGGTTTCGTTACTTCCAATCCAAACAACACACTTATCAGCAAAGTTGTTAACAAGGGTGATGTGTTTGTGTTTCCTATTGGTCTCATTCACTTCCAATTCAATATTGGAAAAACAAATGCGGTTGCTTTTGCTGGTTTAAGTAGCCAGAACCCTGGTGTAATTACCATTGCAAATGCAGTATTTGGATCAGATCCTGCCATTGATCCTGGTTTTCTCGCTAAAGCTTTCCAGTTGGACAAGGGAGTGGTGGAAGATCTCCAGAAAAAGTCCTGGATGGATAGCAATTAGAGAAACAAATTGTCAAATCCAGTGAAATATGTTTCCTACTTCTAGCTAAATGTTTTCATTAATTTATTTTACAAGTTACAATTGATGACGTAATAAAGAGAGGCTACATACATGTTATGTACACCTCGAGTGTTTTTTTTTTTTAGTTATGTTATATTTTGTTGCCTTACTCTTTCATTGGACTCCCTCGATCACCAAAATAATACAAAATTCCAACGTGTAAACTTATAGGAATAAAAAATACATAAACTACAAGTCATTGGAATGTTTTAAGTAGGTATTAAACTTTAGAAAATGATATCATGGATAAGTATGTTCTTCGAGACATCATTTATTAAAGAATTAATTACTTGTATTTAACACATTTGGCAAAATCAAATGCTTTTCGTCGTTAATTAAAACATTGCTATAAATCATAAAAAAGTGAACTTTTTGGATAATCCAATCTCAAAAGGGCAATTAATTTGACTTCCTCCTAATTGTAATTGACCAAAATGCTATGAGCCAGCATAATATTTCTAGGACCCCTAACTTTTATAAAACTGACACTCCCTCCCCCTCCCCTGTGAAATTTACAAGGTTTGTTTATTTTTGTGTTAAATAAACAAAACGTGTAAGACAATTTGAGGTGTTTTCTAAATTAAGAGGCAGTCAATTATAATAATGTTTATTTGATTTTCAGCTGTTCCTATCCGAGAAGGTCTCTTTGATAGTTATTTGCATTATTTTGCCTTGCTTAATAAGTCAGACTAGATTAAGAACAGCCTCGATTTTCTATTAACTTGTAGTAGTCTCCATGTAAGACAAAGTCATTTGTTGCCATTTGTCATGCAATTGCTGCCTCCCCCTAGTCTCATCCATTTTTTTTTTTTTTTAATCATTAATAAAATTTTAATATCTTGCATGACATCGAGATTAAAAAAAGAAAAAGAAAACGGCTGCCTTATTTGAACCAAATAAAAATTGACTCTCATGCTTTAATGAAAGTAATAAGAGATACTGAAGAAAAATATCAAACAAATAAACATAGATGGATTAATGGTAGCCATTAATTCAATGAACATGTGAAAAGTTTAATAGGACTATTGTATAGGCTAAAAATCATATTGGACCTTGTTAGACCCAGTATCGAAATAAACAATCCACGGCCCAATGCCTTAACCCATTTCTGGTTGGGCCCACACTTAAATCCATCTTGTGGATTGACCATCCAATGAGATGTCTTATATTGTAAGAAGATCAATTTAATGGGTTGACCCATTCTACAGATTGGTCCATACCACGAATCAGCCCTCTCCACGAGCTGGGCTACTTTACTAGTTGGATCACTCTACGATCAGGGTCATCCTATGAACTGGGACAAGTTTAGTTCCGACTAACTATACATCCCGTAGTTAACGTAAGGCCGTGCTCCGACCACTTTATGCCGATAGTCTTGCCTAGCAAACACTCCCAATAAACCCTTTCCCGCTCTCAGCCTTTATTATATATTCCCTTCAACCGTGTTGACTTAAGCGTTGGAGTGCGTAAGACAGACACCACACCAGTGTCCCTCGAGCCTTCACGTTTGCTTTCTTTGTCCTTGTAGGTCTATTTGATTGTTAGTGGCCTCGTCTTCATATGATCATTCTCATTCGAGTCAACCATAGATTTTGCCATCTACAACTATTATTTAAAATTCTAATTACTTAGGTCATGAGACATTTTTTTTTTTCATTTCAATCTCATTGTAATTTAAAGACTTGTTTGGTCTGTAATGCAAATATGTTAGTTTCTTTCTCATCGAGAAAAAAAAAAAAGTAATGAATTTAATAATTACAATCATGAGTTTTCATAAACAATTTTGGAAACAATTCTTACAAACTACACAAAAAATTAAAAATCAATAATTTTTTTTTTTTTTTTTTTTTATGCTTTTGATAAGATTAATTCTGTTTGAATCATATTAACTAAAAAAAATATATTTTGGTTCAAATACATTTTGATAGCGAATAAGAAGTTCAGAATTTTGTCTGACAAAGTGGTTTGATTAATGCATGCATTAATTCATTTTCAAAAAAAAAAATAAGACTTCAATGCATGGATGTCTTGTTAAGTAATAGCATATTGTCTGATAGTCTTGTAATATTACCAAAATCTGGATGTACAAGTAAGAGCCTAATCCAACTGCTCGCATAGACCAAAATGATTTCTCTATATTTTTTTTCCCAATTATACCTGCTCAACATCTATCTTGTATGACTGAGTTTACATTATATGGGGACTAACCGACCTTATGAATTTCAATATGTTCAAATATTGTGAGATTATATCTCTAAGACAAAGTAAAAATGTTTAATAGCCTTAAAATTAAGTCTCTCCAATTGTTGAACTAATCAGAAAAATATAATTTTCATGGTTTGACATTTTCAAATTGTAATTGAACAATGAAATACATGAAAAGGCTCTCCGTCTCTGAAAACAAAACCTAAGAGTCAATGTAGACCAGATTAGGTGGAGACCTGATGGCAATTCTGCCTATATGACCATATCTAGAACTATTATTATATTAGCATAATTATAGAATGTGTCATCCCGTTTTAGTTTCTTCATGGTTAGATTTTGTTTATTTATTAAAGTCGAAAGGGCAGTGCATTATTATCGATATTGGATCAACAGTTCTTGCGAATATTCTAGCCTCTAGAATCGTTTTATAAGATCTTCAGGGATTAAAAAATAAATAAAATTTAAATAGACATTTAGTTTGTATTTAGAAGTTAATTATATATTTTGTGATTCTCTCTCTCCCAGTAAAAATCATGGCTTAGCAAATGCTACTAAGTTGGCATGCAGTAAATAATAATTTTTAAAGTGAAGCACATGGCAGCTGAATAACCTTCCAATAGAAAGTATGATATTCAATAGAGAATATGTGAGGCTAAATATAACTTGAAATTTATGAAATAACATACTATGTAATATATAGGGGACATTAATTTATGATGTAACTGTTTTTTGTTCAGTGTTGTGTCAGAATTTTCATCAACAAATATCAGTGTGGACTTCGTTCATTCTTCTAGATTATGTTATCGAAGATAGAGGACCATGTCCTTTTATCAAACTGGGACTGATTCAAGCAGTGAAGAACAATTTTACTCGAGCAACATTTGAAATTGTGTTTTGTGTTAATAAAGACTGAATCTAATTTGGAAATCTTCCTCATCTGCTTTGGAGCAGGGGAAACAATGATGACCAGTTCAATGGATTTCGTATATAAATACAATAGCTAGCCTTGTAGCATTTCTTACCACTCACCAAGCAATATTTATCGTTGAAGAATTGAGTTCGTAGCTAACTAGCCTAATCACAATGAAAAGTTTCCTTCTGGCTTTTGTCCTCTTGGCCTTGGCTTCCTCATTTGCCTCCGCTTTTGACCCCAGTCCTCTTCAGGACTTCTGTGTAGCCATCGATGAGCCAAAGAACGCTGGTATTTACTCACTTCTCTTTATGTATATTCATATAATCCAGCTAACTCTTCTCCTGTGTGTAGCTAGGCATTAATATTATTCTTACTGATTTGATTGTTTGATGCAGTGTTTGTGAATGGGAAGTTCTGCAAGGACCCCAAGCTCGCCAAAGCTGGGGACTTCTACTTTTCAGTTAAAATGCCTGGAGACACAAACAATCCAGTTGGTTCAAATGTTAGCGCTGTGAATGTAGATCAAATTCCAGGACTTAACACTCTTGGCATTTCAGCTGCCCGTATTGACTTTGCTCCTTATGGCCAAAACCCACCTCACACTCACCCTCGTGCAACTGAGATTCTTGTAGTTCTGGAGGGTACTCTTCTTGTTGGTTTCGTTACTTCCAATCCTAATAACACACTTATTAGCAAAGTTCTTAACAAGGGTGACGTGTTCGTCTTCCCCATTGGTCTCGTTCACTTTCAATTCAATATCGGAAAAACAAATGCTCTTGCCTTTGCTGGTTTGAGTAGCCAGAACCCCGGTGTCATTACTATTGCCGACGCTGTGTTTGGGTCAAATCCTCCAATTAATCCAGATTTTCTTGCCAAGGCTTTCATGTTGGACGTAAAAGTGGTGAAAGATCTCCAGGCGAAATTCTAGATGGATGATTAGAGAAATGTGTCAACTACAGTGAATTAGCTTCTACAATTTGAATAACGCTTGCCTATTTTATTGTTACAATGTTGTAATAAATGGTTACACATTTATATGTGCCTCCACCCAATTTGTTTGTTTCAGTTAATGATATAATATTTTTCTTATTATTTCTCTCTTCTCTGTTGCAGATATCTATATAATTCATAATATAAATACATTTTTCATGATGTGAAAACAAAATATAATTGATAATTGAATCCCATAATTCTAGGAATTCTCCTAGGTCAGTCAATAAACTCAATTCCTTTGAAAATATATATTTTATTTCGTAAGAAACTAATAATCTATTGTATGTGTTAGTCATAAAGCATAAACGGTGTCATTTTAAGTTTGCGCTAATGTTTTAATATGTGCCAAAGCACTATCGTTTTGTAAAGAGTAAAGTTGTATAAAAGGGAAGTATCATCCCTAACAGTATTCAGTTGTTCAATTAAGAAGAAAAACTCCTTTTTGCTTCTCTCAATTACTTTCTCAGATCTATTTCTTTTTTGTACATTTCTCTCAAAATCCACATGGTATCAGAGCCTAGTTCAGTACCAGAAGCTCTTACTAGTAATGAATGGAAGGCTACCATGCAGTGTGAGTATGATGCTGTAGTCCAAAATCATACCTGGAGTCTTGTTCCTCCTACTGCTGATATGAATATAGTAGGGAATAAGTGGGTTTTTCGTACCAAATTCAATGCTGATGGGTCCTTGCAAAAGTATAAAGCCCGGTTGGTAGCAAAAAGGTTTCAACAAACCCCTAGTTTAGATTACTTTGAAACTTTTAGTCCCGTGATCAAACCTTCCACCATTAGGATTATTCTTACTCTTGCCGTTACAAATGATTGGGACATTCAACAAATTGATGTCAACAATGCCTTCCTAAATGGTGTTCTAAATGAAACTGTTTACATGAAACAACCTCTTGGTTTTGAAGATAAGTCTCAACCTTCATTTGTTTGCAAGCTTCATGAAGCTCTCTATGGCCTTAACCAAGCCCCAAGAGCCTGGTTTGACAAACGGAAACATGCTCTTCAGCTCAAAGGCTTTCACAATGTTGTTTCAGATTCCAGCTTGTTTGTGCTTAAACAATCTTCTAGTATTATCTATGTTCTTGTTTATGTGGACGACATTCTAATAACAGGTTCAGATTCTTCATACATTACCACTCTAGTGCAGAATCTAAATTTTGATTTTGCATTAAAGACTCTTGGCTCTTTAAAGTATTTCCTTGGATTGGAGACAAGTAGAACTTCCTCGGGCATCCACTTAAAGCAAAAAAAATATGCTACTGATCTTCTCACTAAGACCAGAATGTTGGAGTCCAATAGCTGTCCCACACTAATGGCTACAGTGTCAAGTTATTCCCATGATGACCCACTCTTTGATAACCCAAGTTTGTATAGAAGTACCATAGGAGCTCTTCAGTATTTAACCTTAACTAAACCTGATATTAGCTTTACTGTAAACAAGCTAAGTAAGTTTCTTCAAGCTCCAATTGAACATCAATGGCAAGCCTACAAAAGAGTACTTAGATATGTCAAAGGTACATTGAATTATGGGTTAAAATTCAGACCAGCCTGCTCATTATCTGTGGAATGCTATGCTGTGCAAATTGGGCTAGTAGTGTGGAAGATAGACGTTCCACCAGTGGTTACTACATTTATATAGGACCCAATCTCATCCAATGGAATTCCCGAAAGCAAAATGTGGTAGCCCTCTCCTCCACTGAAGCAGAATATAGAGCTTTAGCTCAAATTGCTACAGAAATGGCCTGGCTTAATAGTATGTTCTTTGAGTTAGGATTACCCATCCATCATTTACCCATTGTTTGGTGTGACAATGTTAGTGCAGGAGCTTTAGCTGCAAATCTTGGTTTCCTTGCTAGAACCAAACATATTGAAATAGATGCCCATTATATTAGAGAGCATGTGTTAGCCAAGAAAATTGCTATTCAACCCAGTTTGCAACTCTAAGGGCTAAACTGAATGTTCAAATTGATGATGTTCATGAGCAAGATCATGTCTCAGTTACTTCTTCTTCAACTCATCAGTAATTTACCATGATGTGGAATTCAAAATGTGTTGTGTTTTGGAATTATTTTTTTTGTTCTGAAGATGGTTGAAATCTAGTTAAGATGGTTGTATTCTGGACTTGCTGAAGTTCTGAAGTTTCTGTGTTGTGTTCTGGAATTATTTTCTTTTCTGAAGATGGTTCTGAAATTATTTTTTGTTCTGAAGATGGTTGAAATCTGGTTAAGATGGTTATCTTCTAGACTTACTGAAGTTTTCCCTAGTTTCACTCCTGTCGCCATTGGGGTATTGCAAGGTTTGCAATCAAACATACCAGCTCTAATCAACAAGTCCTGAGCATACTTAGACTGAGTAAGGTGTAATCCTGACTCATTGCAATTAACCTCAAAACCAAGGAAATATTGCAGCACACAAAGATGTTTAAGAGAAAACTGTTTGTTCAAGTCTTGAATAATATGAGAAATAAGATCAGGATCAGTACCAGTGATGAGGATATCATCAACGTATACTAATAGATATATCATTTGATGGGCTCTCTTCTAGAAGAAAAGGCTAGTGTCAGATATAGAATTTGTGAATCCCAACAAACTAATGCATGTTTCAATTTGCCAAACCAAGCTCTAGGAGCTTGTTTTAGTCCATACAAGGCTTTATGCAACTTGCACACATGTTTGGGATATGTTAAATCAGCAAAACCTTTTGGTTGTACCATGAATACAGTTTATGTTAGTTCTCCATTGAGGAAGGCATTATTAATGTCGATTTGTTGGATATCCCACTGATTATGGATAGCTAAGGACAGTATGATTCTAATGGTGGCTGGTTTCACAACTGGAGAGAATGTGTCAAAGTAATCCAAGCCTGGTGTTTGCTAAAAACCTTTAGGCACCAGCCTTGCTTTATACTTTAATAATGTCCCATCAGCTATAAGTTTGGTCTTAAAGACCCATTTGCACCCAACTACATTCATGTCCGATGAATGAGGAACCAATTCCTAGGTATTGTTTCTCAAAAGTGCCTGAAATTCATCACTCATTGCTGCTTTCCACTCGGGTATTTGCAAAGCTTCAAAAGCAGTTTTTGGCTCAGGTAGAATATGACAAGTAGAAAGAAAAGTGATGAGAATGCAAAATGTCATATTTACCCCCCTTAATGTCTAGTCTTTTATACTTATTTGTTGCCTAAATGTACTCATTATTATTCTATTTTAATTTAGGATGAAAATGGAGGCATTAAATGCAAAACGGAACTAATTAGTTGAATTCGGACAGTTTCGACATCACTTTGTAATCTGGGCATAACTCTCTCATCCGAACTCTGATTGAGATGATTCAAAATGCTGTGGAACTCTAAGAAAGAGATATACAACTTTCATGTTTTGAGTTTGGAGAGATACTCACTTCATCAAGGTTGTAATCGGGCTTGAAGTTGACACACCTGCACTGTTGACATTCTGGAACATTCCGCCTTGTCATGCAATTCAAATAGGCAGTTTATTATTGGAAGATTTGAAGACCTGTTGCACGCAAGTTACAGCTGGACACACCACTTTCCTATTTTATTTTAGGACTTTATTTTATTTTCAATTAATCAGAATCAGATTAGGATAAATGTTATTTTAGGGTATTAAAATATTTTTAGGAGATTTAGTAGAATTCAAATACTTGAATTGGATATCTTTAAGAGGAGAGAGAGATTAGATTTAGGGGGATTACACACGCCTTGCTTTCTCTCTTCTGGGATTTTTCTCTTTTCGAGTTTTGGATTATGGCCATGAGCGGCTAAAACTTTTATAACTTGGTCGAAGGAAACTGAGGCCTCTGAATCAATAAAACTGTGAGATCTAATCTGTTTTTTTCTAGTGTTCAATATATGTTTTGAGTATTGGATGCTATTCTATGCCTATTTTCATGATTGTTTCATTTAATTACTAGGAGGCCTACTAGTTTATTATTTGTTGCAATCTACTGCTAAGTTAGATATCAAATCCATAATTGTTTGATCCTTCTAACTTGTGAGTAATTAGGGTTTAAGAATTTGTTGCGTTAGGAATTATTAAATCTTAAGAAGAACATTCAACTAAATTAAATACAACTATTTGTGTTTGTGTTGTTCAGCTTCATCGATTTCTCTAGCCCTTAAGGCTACTACTAGATTAAACCTTTAACGCTTGTCTAGGGTTGTTTAGTAGTAAGATTAATTAGATCGCTTGTTTCCTAATTAACTACAACTAAGGAGAGATAGGAAAATAGTTCCAATGGTGAATACTCAAAGTATGAATTGATTTATTTTTGCATTGATGATCAGTTGTAAAATTCATGGTGGATGTTGACTTAGACCAAGGTTTGTTATTTTGATTGATAATTTAATTTGAATTGTTTTTCCTTGAAATTGTTTCTGTTTTACTGAAACCCCCTTAGCCTTGTTCACGTAACATAAAACTCGGCTAGGCACTCTATGTGGGAATGATCCTTACTGACACTACTACATGTGTTTTTAGGTTTTAATCTTGGTTGCCTACGACAGCACACCAAAAAGCCTACCCCATATATGCTTGAGAGTAACACTTGGAACGATTAATCAATGGGTGGCAATTACTGGTAGCTAGTGATGTTTTAGATATGGGCAGAACTACCTCTAACTGGACACCAGTAGGATGAACCAGGGTCGTCTCTAGAACATTTGTGACCCTAGACAGGAGTTACTTTGGGGCCCTCTAATAATATAAGCATATATTAAAATTTTTTTTTTTTTTTTTTTGAGATGAAAAATCCCTAGGAGAGGTGGACAATAATCGGCAGGCTAACAAGGTTAGGTTGGTGGGGGGTTTTGGAGAGTAGATGTTGGAGAAGTGATGGGTGGTGAAATGGGTGATTTCCAATGCCAAGATTGATAAGAAAAGAGCCTAAAAGGTATCGATAGCCGGCGATTGGTAGAGTAAACGGATAAGGTATGATAGGGGTTTTGGTAAGAGGGCTGAGGGGAGGAAGATGATGGTGTTGGGGAAGGCCAACAATGTCAGGTACATGCCAAAAAGGCTAGAAATGGCTGTCGTGTGGTGGAGTTAGGTTGCAAGATTCATCAAAAATTAGTCAAATCGAGGGCTATCAAGGTTGGGAAATGATAAAATGATGATTTCGGTCGATTTTGGTAAGAAAATCAACCAAAACCAAAATCGACCGAAATCAACTCTAAACCACTGGCGGTAGAAGAAGGCTGGAGATGATTTATGTGAATGTCAAATTTTGGGATTGAAGTGGGGGTGAGTAATTTGAGATATGTAAATGATTATTTTAGTTTTCTATTATTAAAAGAGATCCAATGTGTTAATTTATGGGTATAAACTAAATATATAAAACTAGAGTTAAAAATTTGCTATTTTGTTAAACTTTGGGTGGGAATATATGTAAAAAGTTTATAATAAATTTGGGCTTTTTTGGCTTTTTTTTGGGGGCCCCTTGGCGTAGATAAGAAATTATAAACCATTTTCATTTTTGTAAGATATTCAAAAAAAAAAAAAAAAATTTATAAAAAATTTGGGCCCCCATTTTTTTGGGGCCCTAGGCAGGTGCCTCACCTACCTACTCCTTAAGCTGGCCCTGGGATGAACAGAGAGATACAGATATGAGGGCACATTTGCATCAGGCTGAGAGATTGAGTTCAGACCTGCTGAGGAAGAGGTAGGATTGGGAGAAGTAACAGGTACATTACCAGTATCTATATGAGGCATTATTGGAGCTGTTGCAGTAGGCTGTGCTACATTTTCGGTTGGCAGAAATGAGTTGGGGACCAAGTGAATTGAAGTATTCATGTCTATATTTGGCTGGGCTAATTTTGTGGACTGGGAAGTTGAGACAGGAGCTAAATTTATGGAAGAGTTAACTGGAACATGATGAGCAGAATTACCAACTGGAGCAGAGTGAATACCTGCTTTACTAAAAAGTCAAAATAGTGAGAGAAATCCTAAGTGGAAGAAACTCCTTCTGAATTTAGTGCTGATGTCAGTCCTACAAAATCAGTATCTTTAAAAAAATTGCACTTAAAACCATATTTGAAAGGAAAATCATCCTTATTGAATTTCACTTATTTGACAATATAAAGTTTGCTGGAAGAAGATAATTAAGCATTTGTAGCCTTTGTGGGATGAACTATATCCTAGAAATACACACTTTTCAGTGTGATAGGAAAACTTGTTTTTCTAATAAGGCCGAATATATGGATAACAGCAGCACCCAAACACCTTAAAATCACTGTAATTTGGCTCTTGCTTAAACAATGTCTGAAATGGAGAAATGTTGGCAGTAGAAGAGGAAGGCGGTCTCTTAACAATGAAGGTTGCTTTGTAGAAAAAGCTTGCAACCAAAAGCAAAGGGGCATGGCAGTGTGAGCTAGCAGGGTTAACCCAAATTTAGCAATGGTTCGATGTTTCCTTTCCACTCTTCCGTTTTGTTGGTGCAAAAAAAGGGCATGGATGTCTAAAAACAATCCCATGGGCTTAAAGATAACTTGCAAATGGTCTAAATTCTCCTCCCCAATTTGTTTGTAAGCTCTTCAATTTAACTTCAAATTGCCTTTCAACAAGTCTATGAAGATGTGTAAATATAGTGAAAGCTTCAAACTTTAGTTTTAAGGGATAGATCCACATGTATCTGCTAAAGTCATCAAAAAATAACATGTAATACTTGAAGCCTTCAGAGGAACAAACTGGTGTAGGACCCCATACTCCAGAATAAACTAATTCTAGAGGACCTTTAGTGTGAGAATGTGATAAAGGAAAAGTAGCTTGTTGCATTTTACCGAATTGGCAAGCTTCAAAAATGGTATTTTATTCCCAAATGAGCCACATACATTCATTGTATCCATTACACGTTTCAAGTTCTTCTCATGTGGATGCCCCAATCTAGCATGCCACAGCTTAGTAATTCTAACTTTTACATCAGAGTCATCTGTTGGCATACAATTAGCTTGACTAACTAATGCTCCAAGATTATCACTAATACTACCAACTTCCTTATTACAAACTGTAGAATAGGTTCCAGTACTAGCAAACAACTTATTTTCTATACCACAATCTGATGAAAGAGCAGCACCAACAGATGCTTTATTATAGTCAGAGGAAGATGGAGATACACTTTTCTGAGTAGAGAAGGAAATGAATACAGAACCAATAGTAGGGAGTGCTATTTGCAATTGGTATAGTCCATCTTTTAGAGAGCCTTGTAGTAAAATAGCCTTGGTGACCTTATCCTTTATGAGACAACGATCGCAATGAAATTCAACAATGACACCATTATCTCTAGTGATCTGAGATATACTTAATAAATTTTTTGCAATATGAGGTACACACAACATTTTCTTAAGATATAATACTCTAGGACAAGTGGTAGAGGGTAAAAGAGACTCACCTGTGTGAGTGACAGGAACATGCTGACCATTTCCAACCTGAACTTGAGATCCACCATGATAATTATCCTTGATGAGTAGGTTGTTAGCATCAAAAGTCATATGATTGGTGGCACCTGAATCAACATACCATGTCTGGTCAACGACAGTTTGAGGAGAAGCAATAGGCACATTTTGTGAGGAAATTATCGATGACCCTTCTCCCTGAAATGATGCTGAGGTTGGACCAGGAAAAGTGTTAACAAAAACTCGAGTAGTTGAACTTGAGTGTGGTGACTGAGATGTTCCACCTAAACTAGAGTTGTTAGTTAGGCTCCTGTAGACAGAGTTTAGTGTTGGTTGTCTTGCCATAATTCTGCCATTAGAGCTTGAGCTTCATGAGTAGATGAATTTGGAAAGTGGCCTTGTGATCCTACTGGATTAGCAACTCCAGTATTGATAAAACCAGCAGATGTTCCAGTGTTTCAGTGTTGGCAAAACATTGGAAACCATGGTCAAATCTATGATAACATTAGAGTGCAAAGTGCCTTCCTTTGCCACAGACCTGACTTATAAGGCGTGGTCGAAAATGACCCCGTCCTCTGCCTCTACCCCTCATTCCTTGAGGATTGTACATGAACATAGTAGAGGGAATGAACTTATTAAAGTTATCTGTAGTTGGAAGAAACTGATTCTGAAGAGGCATATTGTAGTTAGGTCTATAACTTTTCTGATTTGCATTACTTGCTCCAAAAGAGGGATTATTGAAAAATTGGTGTTGCAGAGTGGTAGGGAATTGCTGAGCCTGTAAAGCAAAATTGTTATAGCCAAAGTATTGAAGATTTTTTACTGTTCAGTGGTGAGGTTAGTTTCAGGCATAACCAAAGTTTTATTTTGCTGGATATTGGAAGTGTCATTAGAGCTTTGTTTTGCAGCTATCAACGCTGAAGCTAATTGTTCATGAAAGTTTCCAAATGAATTCTGCTGTCTCTCCCAACGAATTTCATGCTTGTGGAGTAAAAATTGGGCTTCTTGTAGTGTTATTTCACTGCTATTTGCCGCCAGATTTGCCACCACTTCATCGTACTCAACTCCCAAACCATCCAGTATATACAGTAATAACTCTTCATCACTTATATGCACACCACTTGACATTAATTCATCTTCTAGTTCCTTCCTCTTTAAGACATACTCGTTTATACTACAAGAGTCTTTCTTAGTATTTTGCAACATATTTCTGAGGTGCAATGTTCTAGGTTTTGATACCGACTGAAAATGTAACTCTAACATGTTCCATATTTCATAGGAGGTGCTACACTTAGCTACATGGCGGAACATGAATTCAGATATAGAGGATAGAAGCCAACTCACCAGGAATTGGTCAACTTTCTTCCAAGTGAAATAATCTGGATTTGACTTCTTTAAAGTTTTCCCTGAGTCATCTACTTTCTCAACTAAGAACATCAGTAAAGAACTTCTTTCTCCAGTTACAAAGTCGTCAAGTCCATGAGATGTTAAAGCTAGCAAGTTCTGAGAACGCCAGAAAGTGTAGTTTTTCTCCCCCAATTTTACAGAGATAGTCGGCAAGGTAGGAGGAAAGCTCGAATTCGTGAAATTGGTGAAACTAGTATCCATTTCCAGTAGTTCAAAACTAAATCAAGGTAGTTTAAAGTTGAAATTTAGCAGAATTTGGGATAGAGATTGCCTTTGACGTTGGTCTAGGGCTTTGATACCATGAATGATTTTGGAATCAAGAAGCAAGAAAAAGGAAAAATGAGAAGAGAGAAGAAATTCTAGAAAACCGATTATAATTTTTCCACTGAACTAAACTAACTCAGTACAAAGGTAACTGACTTGTTTTTATACATCAAGCCATAACATCAAAACGGTAGTGTTTTGATGTTTAAGAAAACTACTTTTACTTTTTACAAAGTGCACCCTATATTAACTTCTACAACCTTACAAAGTGCACCCTATATTAACTTCTACAACCTCATCCTATTATACTAATATTTCCCCTTAAACTGGACATAGTAATGTGCTAGTATACATCAATATTTCCCCGTAAGCTGAACCTCATTTCTTTTACATCAATAGTCGGAGAGCCCCTAGGCTTAAGTACTAAACTTGGTGGGTGTGAGATCCCGATGTGAGATCCTAACATCTTTTTTTTTTCATCAATAAAATATCTTTCATGACATCAAGATTAAAAAAGGAAAAAAACAAAAACTGTTGCCTTATTTGAACCATATAAATTTTGATTATGATGTTTTAATGAAAGTAATGACAGATATTGAAGAAAATATCGAACAAAATAAACATAGATGAATTAATGGTAACCTTTTATTCAATGAAAATGTGAAAAAGTTTGATAGGACTACTATTTAAAATTCCAATTACTTAGGTCATGAGACATTTTTTTTTTTTATTTCAATCTCATCATAATTTAAAGACTTGTTTTTGTCATCTTATGATCTATTGTGCACACACTTCTAAAGGTAACCACCTTCACAAGTATGAGCACTTTTGCCTATGTGTGTTCACATCGTTTCTAGCAAATATTTTTCCTCAAATCACACGTCACGTATTAGTTTTCACTCAGAATTATTTCTTGATTGATTTTCTGTCTTATTCTTTACAGTTGTCTCTTGTTTATTTGCTGAGTAAGAAAATGAATATTTCTTTTGTCTGTGGTCCCAAAATGTCTTGTGGAAAAAGAAAGACATAAAAGTTAAAGTGTACCTTTTTTGTCCCCCAACCTTTAACGTGTTGATCCTTTATATTTTCCTGTTTTGTTTTTGTTTCTTGAGAAACTTGATTACATTGTTTTACCTCTCTAAATATTCTCTGAGGTTCTTGTTTTTGTTAAGGTTTCTTACTATGCTTTCGTAGGCTTAAAATTACCCTTATCACTTATCATTGTGTGAGATCTTTGGATGTTGTTTTCCTTTGTGATGAGAGCTTGAGTGCAAGCTACTATCCTGTCTTTATTGTCGGACCTTGAGAGGAACTCTTCTTCAACATAACGTTGTTGTGTACATTAATCTTGCTATGATAGCTTGAAGTTCAACCAAAGAAGATAAAACCGTTGTATAGAAAACAGGGAGTGTTTTACTACTGTGGTTATCTTGCTTTGTATTTGAACTCATAAGTATTTTATAGTGAATTTGCTTCCTCTAGACGTGGTCCCATGGATGTAGGCTTGATGCCGAACCATGTAAAAATAAGTGTGTTCTTTACTTGGTTTTATGTTTGTTTTAATTCAGTTATTTTCAACTCATTTGCACTAAATTGAACAAACAACCCATTCCGCATAAGTTTTAATCACTTGGTAACCCCTTTAAAACTTACAGTTTGTAATGCAAATAGCCAAATATGTTAGTTTCTTTTTTATCGAAAAAAAAAGTAATGGATTAAAAGATTACAGTCATGAGTTTTCGTAAACAATTTTGGAAACAATTCTTACAAACTACACAGAAAGTTTGTAGTCAATATTTTATTTTATTTTATTTTTTGCTGCTTGTGATAGGATTAATTGTGTTTGAATCATACATAACTAAAAATGATAAATTTTGATAGCGGATCAGAAGTTCTGAAATTTGTGTGACAAAGTGGTTTGCTTAATGCATGCTTTAATTCATTTTCAAAAATAATAAGACTTCAACGCATGGATGTCTTGTTAAGTAATAGCATATTGTGACTTGTCTGATAGTTTTCTAATCGAGTAAACGACTTTTTCCAGGTTTGCCTTAACACTTTGCCATCCAAAAAAGTTTGAAAATACCACTTGCTCATCCAAAGTTTATATTCATTTAATACCCAAAATATACTTTACTTTCTCAGTTGGCGTTCAGTGAATTACTAGGAGTCAAGGTACGAGAGGTTTTTGTAGAGTAGAGGTTAGTGGATCGAATGGTGGTGACCGATTAAATATTTGCCATTGGAATTGACCGAAAATCAGCTAAGAACATAAAACCCTAGCTTTGCGGTAGCCGATAATTGACGAGAAATCAGGTGTTGGAGTGATAGGGGTTTTGTAGATAGGATACTGGAGGTTCAAATGGGGGTGACGGAGATAATTTTTACCATCGGAATCAGCCAAAATCGGCTTTAGATAGTAACAAAATATTAACTTTGAGTGAGAAAGTGGTATTTTGAAATTTTGTTTTTGGTGAAAAAGTGTCATTAGGGTAAACCTTGGGTGGGAAAAAGTCGTTTACTCTTTTCTAATATTACCAAAGTCGAAAGGGTTGATTATTTTTAACAAGTCAATAAAGTTTCAATTTCAATTTTGTATTTAATCCATAACGAAAAAATCTGGATGTTCAAGCAAGAACCTAATCCAACTCTTTCACATTTGCAATTAATGATAAATTTTCCTGTTTCCAACTGCTCGCATAGACCAAAATGATTTCTCTATATTGTTTTCCAATTATACCTGTTCAACATCTATCTTGGATGACTGAGTTTACATTATATGGGGACTAACCGACCTTATGAATTTCAATATGTTCAAACATTGTGAGATTATATCTCTAAGTCAAAGTAAAAATGTGTAAAACAAAGTCTCTCCAATTATTGAATTAATCAGAAAAATAAAATTTTCATGTTTGACATTTCAAATTGTAATTGAACAATGAAATACATAAAAAGACTTTTGTGTCTTATAAAGGAAAACCTTAGAGTCAATGTAGACCAGATTACGTGTGACCTGTTGGCAATTCTTCCCTGTATGGCTATATCTAGAAGCGTTATATATTATATTAGTATAATTATATAACGTGTCACCAAATTTTAGTTTCTTCTATTGTTTTAAGACTGGACCGGATCGACGGTCCAGTGAAAAGGGGTTGGACCTTTCTCCGATAACGTGAAGCACATGGCAGCTGAATAACCTTCCAATAGAAAGCATGATATTCAATAACGAATATGTGAGGCCAAAAATATCGTAAATCTAGAAAGCATTCACTCAAATGATAAAAACCGCTAAGTAATTAAATTAATTATATGAATATTATGCAATAAATAGGAGACATTAATTTATGATGCAAGCGTTTTTTGTAGAGTCTTGTGTCGAATTTTCATCGATAAATATCAGTGTGGACTTCGTTCATTCTTCTAGATTATGTTGGTGCTTCAGCCTGTAGTGATGTGGCATTTTTATATGACACGTAGGAGTCAAAACTGGAGTTGGCTGGTCAAAGTAAATTGTTAAGACTAAAGGGCCAGTTCTGTCTTTTCCCTTGATTCCCGAAACCTAAATCGAATTAGGTCTTGTGTGCGCAGCTCATTTTCTCCCTTACTCTCTTGGTTAACAGAGAGAAACGGTTAGAGATGCTGTGCTGGAAATCCCATCCTCGTCCATGGAATCAACGGTGATGGTAGGTGTGGTATCCTCTTACGTTATAGCCCACTTTCTGTTTTGTATAAATACATGTCTTGATTTTTACGCTTTGTGAGGGCGATGTATGAGTGGTGAGCATCTCTACAGGGCTGATAGCATGAGTGGTGAGAGCATGCGGGTATACGGGTGTGTAAACAGAGGGTTTGTATCGGGTTGATGCCTTGGTGTAAAAGGGGTGAGCCGATTCTTCTGTAAGGTTTCTCAAACTCATAGTAAAATACCTTTCCTGGTTGCCTTTGAAGAGTGGATGTAGGTAATCTTTCAGATTACCGAACCACTATAAATTGGTGTCTCTATTGTCTTTTTTTTCTTTTTCTTGCTTTTATCTTCATTATTATGATTGTTATGATTTGATTTCCTAATCTGGACTATTGCACGATTTCCTGTATATTGGGTTTTATTTACAACATATGGTATCAGAGCTTTGTTGTGGAGTACCTAGGTTAATAAATTCTAGGTTGAGAGATCCAATTTTTAATCTGTAGTAATCTAGGGTTTTCTACAGTTCTGTCTACTACTTAGGGTTTTTCGGTTGATCTCTAAAATTGGGGCTTTTAGTTTCTAAGTCACTGGGAAGGCTAGAAACTTAGAAATGTCTAAGTATGAACTGGAGAAGTTTACAGGAGATAACGATTATGGTTTGTGGAAGATGAAAATGAGAGCTGTCCTAGTCAAGGATGGGTTATCTGCTACCTTAGAGGGTGAGGAGAGTTTACCAGAGAGCTTGACTGAAAAAGAAAAGAAAGAACTTCTAGATAAGGCTTACAGTTCTTTAATCCTAGGGCTAGGAGATAAAGTTCTAAGAGAGGTTAAGAAAATGAATACACCAGCACAGATTTGGGAAAAATTAGACTCCCTATACCTATCTAAGTCTTCACCAAATAGGTTAGTTCTAAAACAAAAATTTTTTAGTTTTAAAATGGATGAAAACAAAGTCTTAGGTGACAACATAAATGATTTTAGAAAACTGGTTCAAGACTTAGAAGGCCTCAGTGTTACCATTGAAGATGAGGATCAAGCTGTAATTCTTCTGAATTCTCTTCCCAAAAGTTTTTCAAACTTTGTTGATACCCTGAAGTATGGTAGACAAACTCTTAAGCTAGATGAGGTTGTGGTAGCTATTACTACTAAGGATACTGAGTTTAGGAAGGAGGGTAAGTTAGATGGGGAAGGTCGAATGTCGGGGGTGGGGTAGGTCGAGAAAAAGGGGGTTTAAGAAAGGTCATTTTAGAAACAGATCCAAGTCAAAATCCAAGTTTGTCAGGAAGTGTTTCCACTGTCATAAAGAGGGGCATTTCAAAAGGGATTGTCCAGATAGGAAGAAGAGATCAGGGGAGAAAGAGGCTAGTGGCAGTGTTGATCTAGCCTCAGATGGTTATGAAAGCTCTGATGTCCTTGTAGCTTCTGATAGGGAATCTGAATCTGAGTGGATTTTGGACTCTGGTTGCACTTTTCACATGACTCCAAATAGGAGTTCTCTTATGAACTTTCGAAAGTTAGAATCTGGCAAGGTTCTAATGGGAAATAATGCAGTATGTAGTGTATTAGGCATTGGGGATGTGAGATTAAGTCTTCATGATGGTAGTTCTAGAATTCTTTCAGAAGTTAGATACATACCTGAGTTAAAAAGGAACCTGATTTCCTTAGGTAGTCTGGACTCTAATGGTTTTAGTTACAAAGCTCAAGGTGGAGTCATGAAAGTTACAAAAGGGTCCCTGGTGGTTATGAAAGGAGAGAAAAGGAATGGTCTATATGTTTTGAATGGATCCACTGTTACTGGAACAGCAGCAGTAACATCTCAGAAACCTAATCAAACCTCTATTTGGCATAAAAGGTTAGGACACATTAGTGAGAGAGGCTTAATTGAGTTAAGTAAGCAGAATGCTTTGGGGGGGGATAGGATTGAGAAACTTGAATTCTGTGATCATTGTGTTTATGGGAAGATGAGTAGAATCAGGTTCAGTGTGGGAAACCATTGTTCTAAGGGTACCTTAGAATATATTCACTCTGATGTGTGGGGGCCAACCAAACATCCATCTTTAGGAGGATATCGATACTTCATTAGCATTATAGATGATTTTTTCTAGGAAGTCTGGATCTACTTTCTAAAAACCAAAGATGAAGCCTTTAGGAAATTTAAGGATTGGAAGATCATGATTGAGAACCAATCTGGGAAGAAAATCAGAAAACTAAGACCTGATAATGGGCTGGAGTTCATTAATGCAGAGTTTGATAATCTGTATAGGGAGAGTGGAATTCTAAGACATAGAACAGTTAGATACACACCTCAGCAAAATGGTTTAGCAGAAAGGATGAATAGGACCATTCTTGAGAAAGTTAGGAGCATGCTATCTGATTCTGGACTACCTACTAGGTTAGGGCGAAAGTTGCTCACCACAATGACTCATCGATTAATAGAAGTCCATCCTCAGCCCTTAGCTTGAGAACACCTATGGAAAAATGGTCAGGGTATCTTGCTGATTATAGAAACCTTAGGGTGTTTGGATGTACTGTTTTTGTGCATGATAAAACTGATAAGCTAAAACCAAGGGCAATCAGATGTGTTTTCTTAGGATATCCTGATGGTATAAAAGGCTATAGGTGTTGGGATGTTGTAGGACAAAGGTGTATAATCAGTAGAGATGTTAGGTTCAAGGAGGATGAAGTGATTGGCCTAAATCAGACTAGTTTGAGTGAAAGTGAAAACACAGTAAGGGCAGAATCCATAAACCTAGAGTTAGGTGAAGAAAACCCAAACCCGGACAGTACTGAACCAGACCACAATACTGATGACCAGCCTGTTGATGAACCTACCATAGAGGACAGTGATGAGAATGATAGAGGTGACACTGATTTGCAAAACTACCAACTAGCTAGGGATAGAGAGAAGAGAAATCAAAGGGTTGCCTAGGAGGTACTCACATCTTTGATATAGTTGCTTTTGCCCTTCAAATTGCTGAAGACACTGATGAGGAACCTAGAACTATTAAGGAAGCCATGAGTTGTAGGGAATCTAGGCAGTGGAAGCTAGCTATGCAAGAAGAATTTGATTCCTTAATTAAAAACCAAACCTGGATTTTAATTAACAAACCTAAGAAACGACGGGGTGGTAAAATGTAAATGGGTTTTTAAGAGGAAGGAAGGCATACCAGGGGTAGAAGCTCCTAGGTTTAAAGCGAGGTTAGTGGCCAAAGGGTTTACACGGAGGTTGAAGGGGTGGATTACAATGAGATCTTCTCACGTGGTGAGACATACAACCATTAGGATCTTTGTTGTCTTTAGTTTCGTCGGTTTGGTTTAGAATTAGAGCATGGACATCAAAACCTTCTTGAATGGTGATTTAGAGGAGAAAATTGATGGAACAACTGAATGCTTTGAAAGGGGAACTAAAAATCAGGTATGCTTGTTAAAAAAATCCTTGTATGGCTTGAAGCAGTCTCTAGGCGGTGGTATAGGAAATTTGATTTTTTCATGTTAAATCTTTGGTTTTATCCGGAACGGTTTTGATGGTTGTTTTTATTTCAAATGTTTATACGGAGAATGCTATATATATCTGTCACTGTATGTGGATGATATGTTGCTAGCTTGTAAGGATGTCTCAGAAATTGATAGATTTAAGGGAGAAATGGGTAAACATTTTGATATGAAAGATCTAGGACAAGCTAGGAAGATTTTGGGTATGAACATTGAGAGAAATAGGAAAAGCTGGAAGCCTCATCATCACGAAAGAATATCTTTGAAAAAGCCCGATCAAAAAGTTTAACATGATTGACTCTAAGCCTGTTAAAACACCTTTAGGTCAACATTTTAAGCTTAGTGTAACCCAGTGTCCAGAAACTGAAGAAGATAAGGAAGAAATGGCTAGTATACCATATGCCAATGCCATAGGAAGTCTGATGTATTTGATGGTGTGCACCAGACCAGACTTACACTTTTCTTTGTCGGTGCGATTAGTAGGTTTATGAGTAATCCGGGAAAACCTCATTGGGAAGCTGTTAAATGGATTCTTAGGTATGTGAAGGGTACTCGTCTTTGGCATAGTTCTGATGAAGTAAAAATTCGGAAAATCCCATCATGGGATGTGTAGATCTTGATTATCTTTGGAAACATTGACAATAGGAAGTCCATGACTGGTTTCTGTTTTTCTATTTGGAATAACTTGGTTTCCTGGAAAGCTAATCTGCAGGCTATTGTAACTTTGTCCACTACCAAAGCAGAGTATGTTGCAATTACAGAAGCAGTCAAGGAGGCCATGTGGTTAAGGGGGATGCTGATTGAAATGGGACTGATCCAGCAGCATGTTCCTATTAAAAGTGACAGTCAGAGTGCTATTTTCTTGTGTAAAAATCAGGTATTTCATGAGAGGTCGAAGCACATTGATGTTAGACTTCATTTCATAAGAAACTTGATAGAAGACAAAGTTATCAAGGTGGAGAAAATCCCTGGTAAGGAGAATCCAGCAGACATGTTCACCAAGACAGTAACCTTAGACAAGTTAAGGCTCTTCAAGAGCCTTCTGCATATCGAAGAGAATTAAGAAGAATTTTCAGGGGCAACTAGAAAGGGAGAAGATCAAATGCCAAGGTGGAGATTTGTAGTGATGTGGCATTTTTATATGACACGTAGGAGTCAAAACTGGAGTTGGCTGGTCAAAGTAAATTGTTAAGACTAAAGGGGCAGTTCTGTCTTTTCCCTTGATTCCCGAAACCTAAATCGAATTAGGTCTTGTGTGCGCAGCTCATTTTCTCCCTTACTCTCTTGGTTACCAGAGAGAGAAACGGTTAGAATGCTGTGCTGGAAATCCCATCCTCGTCCATGGAATCAACGGTGATGGTAGGTGTGGTGTCCTCTTACGTTATAGCCCTTTCCTGTTTTGTATAAATGCATCTTGATTTTACGCTTTGTGGGCGATGTATGAGTGGTGAGAGCATCTGGGTATACGGGTGTGTAAACAGAGGGTTTGTATCGGGTTGATGCCTTGGTGTAAAAGGGGTGAGCCGATTCTTCTGTAAGGTTTCTCAAACTCATAGTAAAATACCTTTCCTGGTTGCCTTTGAAGAGTGGATGTAGGTAATCTTTGATTACGAACCACCCTATAAATTAGTGTCTCTATTGTCTTTTTTTTCTTTTTCTTGCTTTTATCTTCATTATTATGATTGTTATGATTTGATTTCCTAATCTGGACTATTGCACGATTTCCTGTATATTGGGTTTTATTTACAACACAGCCAATGAAGATTTCAAAAAAGAAAAGAAAAAGAAAGACATTACTGCACTATATATTAGTGCCCAGGTTAAGATATGAGCGATAGAGGACCATGTCCGTGCATCAAACTCGGATTGATTCAAGCAGTGAAGAAAATTTTTACTCAATCAAGATTTGAAATTGTGTTTTGTGTTAATAGAGAATGACTCTAATTTGGAAGTCTTCCTCATCTGCTTTGGAGTAGGGGAAACAATAAAGACCAGTTCAATGGATTTCGTATATAAATACATTAGCTGGCCTTGCAGCATTTCTCACCCTCACCAGAATTGAGTTCGTAGCTAACTAGCCTAATCACAATGAAAAGTTTCCTTTTGGCTTTCGTCCTCTTGGCCTTGGCTTCCTCACTGGCTTCCGCATTTGATCCCGATCCTCTTGGGACTTCGTGTAGCCATAGATGAACCAAAGAGCGCTGGTATATGTTTACTCAATTCTCTTTCTGTATATTAATACAAACAGTCTTAACTCTTTTCCAATATGTAACTAGGCTAATTCTTATTGATTTGATTGTTTGATGCAGTGTTTGTGAATGGGAAGTTACGCAAGGACCCCAAGCTCGCCAAAGCGGGAGGGACTTCTACTTTTCGATTAAAATGCAGGAGACACAAACAATCCGGTTGGTTCAAATGTTAGCTGTGCATGTCGATAAAATTCCAGGACTTAACACTCTTGGCATTTCATTGCCCGTATTGACTTTGCTCCTTATGGCCAAAACCCACCTCACACTCACCCTCGTGCAACCGAGATTCTTGTAGTTCGGAGGGTACTCTTCTTGTTGGTTTCGTTACTTCCAATCCTAATAACACACTTATTAGCAAAGTTCTTAACAAGGGTGACGTGTTCGTCTTCCCCATTGGTCTCGTTCACTTTCAATTCAATATCGGAAAAACAAATGCTCTTGCCTTTCTTTGGTTTGGACGACAGAACCCGGTGTCATTACTATTGCCCGGCCATGTGTTTGGGTCAAATCCTCCAATTAATCCAGATTTTTCTTGCCAAGGCTTTCATGTTGGACGTAAAAGTGGTGAAAGATCTCCATACGAAATTCTAGATGGATGATTAGAGAAATGTGTCAAATACAGTGAATTAGCTTCTACAATTTGAATAACGCTTGCCTATTTTATTGTTACAATGTTGTAATAAATGGTTACACATTTATATGTGCCTCCACCCAATTTGTTTGTTTGATTAATGATATAATATTTTTTCTTATTATTTCTCTCTTTTACATTGCGATATCTATATAATTTATAATATAAATATATTTTTTATGATGTGAAAACAAAATATGATTAATATTTGAATCCCATAATTCTAGGAATTCTTCTAGGTCAGTCAATAAACTCATTTCCTTTGAAAATATATATTTTTATTTCCGTAAGAAACTAATAATCTATTGTACGTATGTAGGATGAATTTTATATGCACTAATATATTCACTCAAAGTTTCTCATTATTATAAGTTGTTTTGAAGACATAATAAAAAAGATGGGTTTGTAGGCTCTAGGAAAATCCTTAAGAGAGATTAGAATGTGAAATTCAATGGAAAATTAAAGAATAATTGTGTAGTCAGCAAGCTAGATTAACGTTGAATATTTTAACAATTATCAATTGATGAAGCATGTTTAAATTGAATCATAATAATAGAGACCAGGATTCCGAGGTTCATCCCCTTGTGGGCAATTTTCCATCACCTTAATTGTGTTTTTCGGGCTTCTGTTTGGGGGTCCCTCTTGGCCACCTTTGGGCCTTATTTGCAAAGCCTTTTCATGTTGAGCTCATGCATGTTACAAAATTTGGCTGTCTTTCTATTTGGATGACGAACGTCAGTGCCACTCTCTTTCATCTAGGGGTAGGCAAGTCTAGGTATCCGCCCAAATCCCATGAAATCGGAATGAGAACCAAAACTGGTCAGGTTTTAGGATTTGGAATCATAATCAGAACTGTCTGATTTCAATTCCTAAAAGTCTGGAACCGGAACCTCAAACATCGATTTCGGTTCTGGATACCCGAGAAAATTACGATTACCTTTACTATTCACAAAAATGACAAATACACTCCAAAAAATTAAAAATACATTTCCAAAAGTTTACAAAAATTACAGTTCAATCCTGACTCCTATCCAGATACCTAGGTCTCAGTTCCGGTTCTGGTTCCTGTAGTGATAGAACCGGAACCAGAACTGCACAGTATCGATTCCGATTTTTTAGAACTGGAACCTCGAGTACCTACCGGTTCCAGTTCTACCCTATTTGTTTGCCCACCCCTACTTTCATCTATGATTAGCTTACATAATTTATCCCAAGGGAACACAATCGGTTTACTTTTTATTTTATAATAAATTACCTCTTTTCGATTTGTAAATTAAAACAGGATAGAATAATAAAATTCTAGATGGATGATTAGAGAAATGTGTCAAATACAGTGAATTAGCTTCTACAATTTGAATAACGCTTGCCTATTATTATTACAATGTTGTAATAAATGGTTACACATTTATACGTGCCTCCACCCAATTTGTTTGTTTCAGTTAGTGATATATTATTGTTCCTATTATTTCTCTCTTCTCCATCGCAGATATCTATATAATTCATGATATAAATACATTTTTATGATGTGAAAACAAAATATGATTGATAAATGAATCCCATAATTCTAGACTTCCTCTAGGTAAGTCAATAAACTCGATTGCTTTGAAAATATATATTTTCTTTCGTAAGAAACTAATAATCAGTTGTATGTACGCAGGATGAATTTTATGTGCACTAGTATATTCTATCAAAGTTTCTCATTGTTATAAGTTTTTCTGAAGAAATCATAAAAAAGAACGGTTCTCTAGGCTCTATGAAAATCCATAAGAAAGATTAGAATGTGAAATTCAATAGAAAAATTAATATAACTAATGTTACATTTTGTTGCCTTATTCTTCCATCGAACTGTGCCTCGCTCTCCAAAATCATTCAAAATTTCAACGTGTAAATGATGTAGGGAACCATGGGTTCACTCGATCCTGCATAGGGCGATGCGTTCAACGAAGATAAAACGACGACTAGACAAACCATAGGATAGACGCCTACTAAAGATGGCGTAAGCCCACTAAGAATTTACGGATTGATGAATGCACACAAAGGACAGTGAACCCACAAAGGATTCTACTTTTAGAGACCACAAAGGTTTATGAAAATATTCTTTGTATATTTCTTCAAAAGATGCGTTTACAATGTGAAAAGTGCCCTTATATAGGCGCACAAAGCCCTAATAGAAATCTGACACTTGCCCTAAATCTTTTCAACTTTTATGACAAGTGTCCCTTACTTTTTAATTCCCTATGTACACGTGTACCATTCTAGAAGAAAGCAAGATAAAATATTTACACGTATTTTCTCTTAGTTATTCAATTCGCTAGTCGACCTCATTCAACTCCTTATAACTCGCAAGTCGCTTTTTAGTCAGATCGCTTAACCCTTAGGTCGTTCCTCTGTGAGATCGTTGATTGCTATATTAATGACCTTTCACGATGCTCCTGTGTCATTATCCCCTTCTTGAAAAAGATTCGACCTCGAATCAACGTCGTCCTCTTCTATTCGCTCTTCGACATTCTCTTCCTGGTATGGTGATAAATCGGACACATTGAAGGTACATGAGACTGCATGGTTACTTGGCAGCTCGATCTTGTAAGCATTAACATTGATCCAAGCTATGGTTGCTTGGTAGAGTAATTAGTAGAATTTTGGGGTTGCCCGATTTGAAACCAACCTGTTTAAGCTATGGTTGCTTAGTCCAAGCTAAGGCTGGATTGGTGTTGCTTTAGATTGTTTAAGTTCTGATTAAATAATAATGTCATTATGTTTGCTATGTTTGAGGAAAACACTGAAGTGTGTGCTTTTGGATCTACGTTTAATCTTTTACAGTTCTTGAGGAAAGAAATATACACAGATGCGAAGATCGATGAAGTTAGAGGAGAATGAGCGATGTACGTATCAAACTTTTTTTAGTTATTGATGTTCTATTAATGTTAAGGCGTCAATGAGGGAATAAATATATATTAAACTTTTGTTGAATGATATACTATTATTGTTGAATTTCGTTTAGTTAATTAGTGTGGTTCAAAGATGGTTGAATGTTTAAATTTATTTATGAATTGTGATAATTGTTGTTTGTTGAGGAATATTATAAAAAATTTCATTGCATTATTCTATTATTTAATTGGTAATAAATTACAAAATAAAAATATTTAAAAAATTATATTTTCAAAAAAAATCCTTGATAGTTTTAAGACTATCTGGGATAGAAAATTATTATTAATAAAATTTGATTATTATTATTATTAAATTAATTTTTTTTGGTTAAAATCTTTTGATAGTTTGAAGACTGTTTAGGATTGGTTAAAATTTGACCTAATCTTTTACGGGTAATAACTATCAAGAGGTCTGTCAAGAACTTCTTGACAGTTCAAAAATAAAAAAATGGTCACCATCCTTTCTTGACACTGACGGGTGAAGAATTGTTAAAAAACCCCCTTCTTGATAGTTATTACCTTTTAAGAAATGAGGTTTTTCTAGTAGTGAAAATAACTTAACATCAACTATGAAGTTTTACAAGTAAATCTAACAGTCCAAATCCATATAAATCCAATAGATTGGATGACTAAGATTAATCATATCAAAATAAGAATCATAATCTTATTCTACAAAGTATTTGGGTAAAGAATATTCTTAAGCATCCTGAAAACCGATTTATTATGAATAATACTACACATACATCATTCTCATACAACATTTCTCATACAACATTATGTGACAAAATGTGATTGGGTGAAAGTTTAATTTTAACTTTAAATTAACCAATTATATCTTGCCACATAATGTTGTATGAAAATGATGTATGTGTAGTATTACTCATTTATTATCTAAAGGTTTTTTCGATCCAAGTCTTTCATTATGGATTGGGCCTAATGGACCTTTGAATCCGGGTTGGACATGACACATGGCATCTTGGGGAAATTCTATGCTGTTTAATTTGCTTTTAATTGTTAATATATACAACATTCAATGTTATGTTAGTTCCCCCACCCCCCAAAAAAAAAAAAAAAAAAGAAATCACAATTAGAAGTCAGATCTTCTGTAAAACTAAATCTATCCTCATTTGTTGATTAATTGCTAAGGATATTTATTTGAACTCCTAATGTGAAATGTTCTCTACAAGTAATAAGTAATTAAGTATAAGAATGAGGTAGACCGCAGTGGAAGGATGTTCTCTGATATGTAAAACATTATTGAGTAAATAAGTTACTTAAATTTTTTTATTTTTTTGATTGGTAAGGAACTAAATTTCCCATTCAAGGTTTCTTATGTTTGAGTGAGTCCAGAGACTACTAGTTCTAATAATTGAATCCAATTAAGAATTAAGTTAGTATTAAGTTTGGCCGGCCAAGATCAGATTAATTTTTGAAATTTTTTTCTCAAAAACTCGATTTAATGTATAATTTTCATAAGAGGAATTGTGGGGTATATCGTTATTCATTATTTTACACTTAAATCCATAAGAAATATTCCCAAAAAAGGGAATTATAAACACTTGAAAGTTGTAAAATAACAAACCTATATATTACGGCGGCTGATTGCTGACAAAATTAAACTAATTCTCACCAGAAGTAACGTAAACTTGTGTGTACCAATGTACGTCTTGCTTTATGTGTTGGGTTGTGAGAAAAAGTTTGTGAGAAGAGGTTTTTAGTATGTTATTAATTGTATATTCACACATTCATATTTTCTTATTCCCGCTAGATGGTTTTCCTTAAGTTTTGAAAAGGTTATATCCAACCCTTATTGTCATCGGTGTAATTAAAGAGTTTGACAAAATGAAGATACACATATACTAATAGGAGTAAACGACTTTTTCCCACCTATAAAATCAAACACATAGTTAAATAGATCATGTATATGTAAGATTAATAGCATAAATTTAAACATGAATTTATTATGCAATTTCAATCATTTAATCACAAAAAACAATATATCTAGTCTCAATTCAATGATAACCCAGGATATACATATTAGTTTATAAGATACTAAATAAATAGAATTAGGGATTAAACAAACCTGTTTGACCCATTGTTGAATGCACAAGATCTTCCAAATTGAATTGATTGATTGTCAATCAATAGGCTTGTCTTCCTCTCAGATATGCACAAATATGATAGATATTTCAATAATGCTAGACGCACAAAGAAATTTTACAAAGATTTCTGTACAAAGTGATATAACTAGAAATGAATGGAAGAGTAAATATGATGAGTTTGACTTTTTGTGTTCACTCTTCCATTCATTTCTTATCACATCACTTTATACATAAATCTTTATAAGATTTCTTTGTACATATAATATTACTCTAGATATTTTACTGGGAATAATCGATCATGGGTTTGGAAAAGGACCTAGCCTTTTAATAATAATTTATTGGGCACTCCTATTATGGGCTCAATAAATTATGTAGCCTACACTTATATTGTCAAAACCCAAATCAATCAAAATTGAAGTGTATAGGGCTTTCCAAAACAATAATCACAAGCCCGTTACAAAATGTCATTGGACTATGCATATATTTACATGGTTTTATTAAAATTAAAACATAATTAATGTTAGCCCACATTTGGGAAATTTCCGACATTCTCCCACTTGGGCAGCATTAATTATTTTTATTTTAATTTAAGAAAAGAAAATAATTTTTAACGCCCAATTGAATAAACATTTGATTTTAAAGTGGTCATTGTTTTAAGATGTGGGCTAACATTAATTATGTTTTAATTTTCTAATATTGAGTCGAATTCATGTAAGAATTCCACTCAATAATAACAATTAATCCTAAGATCTACATATTGATTATAGCATACTAAATTCAAAGATTAAGGATTAAAAAAAACCTAATTCTGCTATAGCTTTTGAATTTCTTGAATTTCCTATAAGTAGTGGCCAATTTTCCTTTCCAGAAACGCTCAGAATGATGACTTCCAAATAGGCTTTAGTGTACAATCGCATTTTGGAGAGAGGACTTATCCAATTTATATTAACTTATTGGGCTCTCCCATAAAAGGTCCAATAAACTCTAAAAACCATTATAGGCCCAAGCCCATACTTGTCATCAACCTAGAATATATAAAATGAAATGTATTGGGCAAATTCTAGAATGATCATATAAGCCCATTAGGATATCTCATTGGACTATGCATTTACCTGATTTTATCAAACCAAATCATAATTAATGTGAGCCCACAATTAGGAAATTTTCTAACAGTATATCGATCTAACTATATATTAACAACTGAAAGATTATCAAAATTAAAGTATCATTAGAAAAGCTATGTTTAAACTTGTGAAAGTCCATCCATAGTTCCATACATAGAAAATATATGAGACCATTACAAACACTCTGGTTGGTTTCTGTCTCATGGAAATAGCCCAATAGTTTATTTGTTTTTTGTTTCAATCACAACTAGACCTGGCAAAACGGGTGGATGGGTCGGGTATGGGTCAAACGGGTATGGGTCCTTATACGGGTCGAGATATACGGGTCCAAAATGTTGGACCCGTGCCCTACCCTATGCGGGTATGAGTGGGCCCGCGGGTGGACCCTTATTTTCTCTCTCCAGATTTTAGTTTTTAATATCACCCTACACTACCAATTCTTGAATACCAAATTCACTAAAACCTTGGTTCTCAATAGCTTGTTGTTGACCTGAGACTAACATGTTATTACCAAAACTTTTCAATTCCCAGCCCATCAATATGTTTTTACTTCTTGCAGAAGAATCCGAAGGTGAAATTGTATCATTTGCGATAGATCCTTTCCCCCCAGAAACATGGCTCCAAGACTCCATTAAATTGCATACAAACCCAACACACTTCAATTCAAGCAACAAATTTAAACTTTTTCTTTAAACACTTTTACCCAAACACCAAGCTTAATTAAATTTAAAATCCTCAAACAAGTTTCACCCCGCTCAAGAGTATCCATTGAAGAACTTTACTAACACTTGAGAGAGTATAGAACCCACAAAAGAAAAGCCAAAAGTTTCCTTCTTTGAAAGCTCAAACAGTCAAGAAACTCGGTCCACCCCGAGATATCAAATGCACCAAAAAAGAAAAACCATTAGAAAAAAGCAAGAAGACAAGAACGCAGCATGATATGAACAAAAAAAGCTTCAAACTTTGACAGCACATACACTTGAATTCAATAATGAAACAAACAACGAAACAAGGGAAGTGAAAGATCTTGTTCGTGCAAAGACTAACCAAAAATAGCACAACTTAACAACTTATTATAAAGAGAAGGATAAGTCTTTTCAGTTTTCAGTAACCAAAAGAAGAAATTGTAGCCCAAGTGATTATGTGTTCAAGTGTGAGTGAAAGTGAGAAAGAGAGAGAAAAGAAAGACATATACTTTACCAGTATAAAGTAAAGTTAAATGGTACAAAACAATGGAAAGGTGAAGCAGAGAAAAACTGATGGGGTTTAAAATGATTGAAGTGTCACAAAACACAAAATCTCCATGGAAGAGAAAAAAGCAAGCTTGTGGTTGTGGTTGTGGTTGCTATAGTTAGAGTTAAAAAGAGAGAAGAAATAAACCAAAAACACAAACACAAAGCATTGAAGATCAGAGATGAGATGAGAGTGAGAGATCAGAGATGTGAGAGATCAAAGATGAGATGAGATTGAGAGAGTGAGAGGCGAGTGCGTGACTGCTGCAGTGCTTTGCGTGAATGGCTGAATGGCGAATGTGTGAAAAAATTAGGGATTCAAAAAAATTCATTACTGCAAATATGGGTGCCCGCGGGTTCACCCGTATAAACCGTGTGTTTTTGGACCGGGTACGGGTACGGATCTAAAAAACCGGTTTAATAAATTAGACCCGTACCCTATATTTTTTTCTGGGTACGGTCCAACCCGCGGGTCCAATTGCCAGGTCTAATCACAACTAGATCTTAGTGGTGTGAAATAGTGGTTCTTATCTTCTAAGCAATGGCTTTACCAAGTCAATAAAGTTTAATTGTTTGTCTTCTTGATAACCAAATTACATTTTACAAGTAAACACCTAATCCAAACTCTCTTTCAACGTTTGAAAAAAAAAAACACCTATATATAGTTAAATACAGTGGCTTTATCTAAAATTAACAGAGAGTGATGGTCAACATTAGAGTCATAACGGATACCTGCAGAGACGATTTTAAGACCCTAATATGTATTTTCCTCCAATTATTTGTCTAGAATACGTTGTCCACACCACGTGTATCACGGTTCACGGCGTTTAATTGTCAAATGATGATTCATTAATTAGGATAAGACTAAATCACTAGGACACAGTCACTAGGACACAGTCAAGAAAATAAAATATCTAATACGAATTTTTCTTTGGTTAGTAGAGGCTGGGATGCGGTGGGTCTGTGACTTGTTTGAGTTATAGTTTTAAGAGTGAATAATATTTGTCCCACCCTAACTTAATCAAGTGTAACTTTGCCACCCCTGGTATGGGACACTAACACTACTCCACCCTCCGTTAATAGATTCTGCCATCTAACATTGCTACAGGTGGCACAACGACCAAATTGCCCTCAACGCATGAACTTATCGATTTTTTTAATATTAAAATTAATTAAAAAAAAACTTAAAGAAATTAGAAATAAAAAATTAATATATCGGAAACAAATATAATTTCAGTAACAAACCCAAAGATAATTCAACAAAATTTATTTGAACTCCTTTTC
>CM047748.1:7548824-7621118 GCA_026225825.1 Pistacia integerrima
GTATAAATGATAATATATATATGGGAGAACGACTCATACATACCCAAGATTTATCGTAACGACAAGTTGGTATCAAAAGGTTTTGAAATGACAAATAGGTACTTTCCGTCATGTTACTTAGTGATTTGCTGATTATTCTTGTTTATTAATAGTGAAAAGACTAAAATACCCTTAAAAGTTTGAATTTTAGTTTTTTATAAATTTAAAAATTTCAAAAAACCCCCTAAGTTTACAAATTTCACTAAATACCCAAATATATAAAAGTTTTATAAAATAACAAAAAACACCCCCCAGGCAAGTGCGATTCCGGCCACCACCGCCGGAATCTGGCGGAAAGTTGCGTTACGACACGGACCGTCGGATGCGTGTCAGTAGCAGTCGTCTAGCCTTTTCCGGCCGGATCAGTGGCGTCGGCGGAAAGGCCGAGTCTACGGTAGATCGCCGTCACGCCGCAAAACTCCATCTGCGGCGTCGGCGGCCGATCTGCGAGATCGGCCTTTCCGGCCAGACATCGACGATCTGGCCAGGCCGAGGCAGTCAGCTGCTGCGGCGGCGGAGATCAGGCCTTTCCGGCGTCAAGTGGCGGATCGGCACGAAAAGGCCACATCAGGCACTACGACACGGTCAGTGGGGATGCGTGTAGCGTAATCTGATTTCCGACGGATTCCGTGGATTGGTGGCGGAATCGCGATTGGGGTGGTGGGGTGGGGGTGTTTTTGTCATTTAACAAACTTTTTATATATGGGGGTGTTTAATTAAATTAGCAAACCTAGGGGTTTTGTAGAAATTTTTAAATTTATAAAAAACAAAAATTGAAACTTTGAAGGGCATTTTAGTCTTTTTCACTATTAATAAACAAAACTCACTAATGTAATATGACGGAAGGTACCTATTTGTCTGCTTCAAAACCTATCAACTTGTTATTACAATAAACTTTGGGTATGTACAAGTCGTTCGCCCTATATATATATATATATATATATATATATATATATATATATATATATAACTGGTAAACTTACACGGGCAATTACAACACAACCAGGCTCGGGAACAGCACCATATGTGGAGGGGCGGATCCAGAAGTGCGTTAAAGGTGGCCCCTCAATTTATAAAAAAAAAAATTAAATATGTTATTCTATTTTATTTGAAAAAAATGTGGTCCACTTTCAAATTTAGGACAAAAAAGTCTCGATCCACGCTCCATTTTAATAATTTTAATACTAAAAGACTTGGCCCACCGCTCACCTTCAATTTTTAAATAAAATTTGGAAAAGTAAAACCTTACTCTGCTGTTACAATTTGCAAACCCTCAGTCCGGCAGTCCCTCACGTTTTTGCACAGTTCCTCTGCTGCTCTCTCTAATTCTTCATATTTCATACTTCAACCAAATTTAATCAGCTATTTTCTCTCTGGTTACTACTTTTTTTTTGTTTTGTTTTTTTTTTTTTTTGTGTATAATGCTTTTCTTTTATTTGTGTAGTGTGTATTAATATAATAGCATTGTGCATTGAATTTTTTATTGAGAAAACTTTTAGAAAAAAAGGGAAAGTTTTTAAATTCTAATATTTTGTGATAGGTAAATGATTGTTTTATGGTCCCAAAATTTGGAAGAAAAATAATAGATAAATAATAGAAATAGAAATATAGATAAAACCAAGGAGGCTTTTACTTTTATATATTGTTTAAGTCTTTAAGACTTTAAGTTGGTGATTGAAAAACTTTAAGTTGGAAAATTTAGAATTTCCATAGTTATTATAGAATTCAATTCGTGAGTTAATTTATTTCTTTGTATTTATATAATTTTATTTTCTTATATTTAGATATGGAAAAATATTTTAAAAAAAAGTCAATTGCTAAGACATCTCAACTTTGTTCTGGTGTCAATGATAATGAAAACCAACATTCTTCAAAGAAAAATTGCTTCGAAGTTGACTTGGAAAATCTTTCTTTTGATCTTGGATTTTGACCAAGAATTATGTTTATCATCCTAATGTTCGAGACCAAGTCAGAATGCGTTATTTACAAAAGAGTCCTTGTCAACCTCGCAACCATAAGTTTCCCAAATCAAAATCTGGTGATCATGAACGGAGTTTCCAACGTTCTTGGTTTGACAAATATCTTTATTGTTTGGAATATAGTGTTAAGAATGATGCTGCATATTGTTTATATACTTATCTTTTCAAACCGGATAAAAGTGAGCAATGTGGCGGTGATTCTTTTGTTCTTGATGGGTTTAACAATTGGAAGAGACTTGAAAATTTTAAATATCATATTGGAGGTCCTAATAGCTATCATAACCAAGCTTTGAAAAATTGTCAAGCTTTGATGAACCAAAAGCAGCATGTGAGTACAATTATTAATAAGAAATTTGACCAATAGCGAGAAGATTATCGTATTCGGTTGAAATGGTCAATTTTTGCTAGTCGACTTCTTCTTCGGCAAGGATTGCCTTTTCATGGCTAAGATGAGTATGATAATTCAATGAATCGGGGAAACATTCTTGAACTTTTACACTACAGAGCTGAGCAAAATGAAGAATATAGATTAGTAGCATTGGAGAATGCTCTTGGACATGATAAATTGATTACTTCTAGTACCCAAATAGACATAATCAATGCATTTGCAGTTGAAACCATCAACAAACTAATTAATGATCTTGGAGATGCTTTTTTTTTTTCTATATTAGTTGATGAAGCTCGTGATGGATCCAACAAAGAGCAGATGACAATTATCTTACGTTATGTAAATAAAAGAGGATGTGTTGTTAAGTGTCTATTGAGCATTATGCATGTCACATATACGATTGTTTTGTCACTAAAGATGGGAATCGAAACATTAACATTGTTCTCTAAATACAATTTGAGCATGTCAAGATTACGTGGACAAGGTTATGATGGTGCAAGTAATATGCGAGGTCAGTTTAATGGGTTAAAAACACTTATATTGAAAGATAATGAATATGTCTTCTATGTTAATTGTTTTGCTCACCAATTTCAACTAGCACTTGTAGCTGTGGCAAAAAAGGATACAAATATTGAGAGACTTTTTTTGAAAGTTTCTTATGTGATAAATATTGTTGGATGGTCACCTAGACGTCGGGATCTTCTTAATGAGAAACAAGCTTTGAAGAGACTTTATTGAGCTTGATTAATTTGTTTTCATTTGTTATTGAAGTGCTTGAGCATCTTACTGAAAATTATGATAATAAAGTTGAAGCAAGTGATTTGGTGGATTATATGACTTCTTTTGATTTTGCTTTTGACCTGCACATGATGAAAAACATTTTGGGAATCACATTTGAACTTTCACAAGCATTGCAAAGGAAGGATCAAGATATTATAAATGGCATGTCTTTGGTTCACTTGTTGAAAGGAAGAATATTGTTGATAAGAAATAATGGACGGGATAATCTACTTGATGAAGTTTCTCATTTTTGCATTGCTCATAATATAAATGTGCCAAATATGGAAGAGAAATTTGTTGCATAAGGGAGATTGCGGCGTAATGTTCAAGAGATGAGAAATTTATTTCATTATCGTGTCGAGTTGCTCTATGCCATAATAGATTTGCAACTATCAGAGCTTAACAATCATTTCAATGGAGGTAATACATAATTACTTATTTGCATGGCCTCCTTGAATCCAAGCATTTGATAAGGGAAAATTAGTTCGTTTTGCTCAATTTTATCCACTTGAATTTTATTCTACTGATCTTATGACACTTGAATTTCAACTTGATAATTACATTGATGATATGCGCTCAGATAGTGATTTTTCAGAACTAAATGATATTACCAGTCTTGCTCATAAAATGGTTGAAAAGAAGAAGCATTTTATTTACTCATTGGTATGTTTGCTCATCACATTGACTTTAACCTTACCAGTTGCAACTGCAAGTATAGAAATGACATTTTCTGCTATGAAAATTGTGAAGACTCATTTACGCAATGAGATGAGAGATCAATTATTGAATGATAGCCTAATTCCATATGTTGAGAAAGATATATTTACAGTGTTGATAAGGAGATGGTGATGCAACGATTCCTTAGTATGAAGCCCGCCGAGGACAATAGTAAATGTAATTATTTTTTCCTTTTATGACAATTTTGACTAGAAAGACAGAATCTGAATGTTATGTATAATTAGTTTTCATTTGGCCCACCCTAACAAAAATTTTTGGACCCGCCCCTGTGTGGAGATCAGTTCATAAGGGAAAAATATGAACTAACATATAACATATCTTAGTTAAGAAGGATTTGGGTTAGACAGATTAATGTTTTTTTTTTTTTTTTTTTTTTTGGTTGTTTCGGATTCTCTTGAACAAAAGTACGTAATTAGATGAAAGATCTTTTTATAATATTATTGTTATGCCTGAAAAATATAGGGTTGACGTAAGACCCAGTCATCGTGCAAAAGTTAGAACATGGGTACACCCATGACTTACATCAAAATAGTAGGTGCGCGCCAGACCAGCCAAAAGCCGTGGTGATCCCACGTGTCCAACCCCTGCACCAAATCGTGTAAATCACTCTAGAAGGTGGGCAATGTGACATAAAGAGGGATTTGCACAGATAATCCTACCAACTCACAGATTCAGTAATCATGATCTCAATGCATCTCACTATAAATTGAGAGCTGATCTCTCATTCAGGGGATTCGCTCATTTCACTCTTGATTAGCTATCATCTCTCAAGAATATGAAACATTCTCTCTCTTGTACTATCACTTTGTGAGTCATTTGTAAATCATTTGTAAGTCAGTTCGCTAACGCGACCTGACCCTTATCATTAATATAGACATCAATGGACGTATGATTTGCTACCTTAGTATTCAAACCACTTTAAAAGTTGTCTCTATTACATTTACTCTCATTTTCCTTAATATTCACGTGTTTTCTGGGCCAGCCCAGCATTTCATACGTGCGTTTAGTTGATGTCAAAATCACGCATCAACAATTATAATCATATATCAGTGCGGTTTTCTAGAGATTATGATATTCATAAACTTTAATAAATAATTAGGAGAGAAGAGATGTGATGTAAAGGTAATTAAGGTAGGGTCAACATAATGAAATTAAGTGGGGTTATAGAGAGTATTAAGGAAGTGGTATCCACCCCAGAAGCTGAAAGAAATTTAAAATAAAAATCAAAGTGGGGTAGAAGGAAGAATGTGATATGTTTTTGGGCTTTCTCAATCCCATCCCATATTGTCTCTTTCAGAATATAGTTTTTAAGTGTTAAATTAATGCATAGAGGGCAGATATTATTATATATTTATAATACAATATATGTTATGTACATGTAGTAATAAAGAGACTAAAATTGAGTAAGGGGGGAGCTAGACCAACCTCTCTAAAAGTTAAAACTTATCTGATTCCAAACAACTAGCATATGATTTTGATTTTAGACATATTTACTTGGGATTGAGCGATGATGGTAAAATAATCAACAACATTTATGCCTTCACCCGATACTGATGGTAAAAAAGTTTTGATTATGAGGAGATCAGCTCATCGGGGCCCAAAAAAAAAAAAAAACTTACATGTCACAGAAGATAAGCTAGTGTGATATTATGTCTTTCCACTTAATAATCTACAATACTTTAACAGCGTAAAAATTTAATATTTATTTTGAGTTTTTCCTTCTTTCCACAACCAATCAAATATCCATGTGCACATGTCACCCAGGAAAGATTGTCATCATCGGCCTTTCCATAGTTGGTGTCCCCACAGGCAGCCTGCAGTAGGACCCACGCCTATCCTTATAAATATAAACCTCTTCTTCAGTTCTTCACTATTTTTCTCCTTGCTCTACAAAGTTCGTCTTCCACTTGAGATGTCTTCTTCGTCATTCACCGGTAAATTCTTCTTAATTTGCTATACTGTCTGTCCACTTAGGAAAAGAAGTTTAATTCAGAGTACTTAGTTAAGAAGGGTTTGGATCAGATTAATGTTTTTTTTTTGTTGTTTCAGATTCTCTTGAACAAAAGGACGTAGTTAGAGGAAAGATCTTTTCTGAAGACGTGAAGAAATCCGGTTCCAGTAATATGGGTAATGAATTATCACAATCTGAACCTCCATCGATGGAGACCATAGTTAAAGGTTTTCTTAAACGTGCTACCGAGGATCCTGAAGTGCCAAAACTTAAGATAACATTTGAGCTTTACATGGAGAAGTATGGTACTTCTTTAGGCTTCTCGTATTCTCTCTCTGTGCCGAAGAAAAAGAGATCAGAGAAGAAAAAGAGATCAGGTAGTCCCAGTTAAAGGTTGCTCTATCGTGTTTGTATTCTGCCTATAATAAATTCTTTCAAGCCTTATATATATTTTTTTAACATTATATGTTGTTGCAGATTCCAGTAATTCTTCCACAGAATATAGGACTGATGAATCATCACAATCTGAACCTCCACGACAGCCTGTTTTGGAGGTAGAGGTGGAACCTCCCATGCCAGAAAGGTTCAGAGCTATTGTTGGAAGAATGTGTGGTTCGGATATCGGATTTGTTATAGAAAAAGCATTAACAGAGACAGATTTACAGCAGCAAAGTAATCTTCTTTCTTTACCGAGGAAACAAGTCAAAACTGATAGTTTTCTTACTAATGAGGAAAAGGACATACTTGATGCAAAGGAACAAAATGGGATTGGGGTAATATTGGTTACGCCATGTGAGAAGTCGGTCATATTGAAGCTTAAGAAGTGGAGAATGAGCAAAGGTTTCGTTTATGCTATCATTGGAGCTTGGTTTAAGGAGGTGGTAGATGATGCAGATAATTAATAGACTAGAAGTTGGAAAAATGGTTCGACTTTGGTCGTTTCGAAATCGGAACATGTTGTCACAACACTCACAGTTGTGTTTTGTTTTAGATTGTGATTAGATTACTTGTTATGAATTCAATTAAAGAATATTCATTATGCAGGTATATATAGTCGATTTTTTCATCCTTTTATAATATAAATTAGGGTAATGCTATTTGTATAAACTTTTTGTATAAAGAGAGTTTGTACAAACTTACGTAACACACCACAAAACATGTTATGTGATATTGAGACTTACGTAATTTAATGTCACATTAATGTTATATGAGCCCTTATGTCACGTGGCATTCAAATGGTGTATCATATAAGTTTGTGCAAACTCTCTTTATACAAAGAGTTTGTACAAAGATAATAAATTTGGGTTATCTATGGTTTTGCCGCTTTTATCTTAAATCTGATTTGATTTAAATCTATTTTTCAGCTTATATTGGTTTAAATAATTAACTAGACAATAAGAAAATTTTATTGTCATTATAACTTGAATTTTATGGATAGATTAGTAAATTAAAAAAATAGAAAAAAAAAAATTAATTTAAGGTGTTAAAATAATAGATATGAGAGTTAATTAGGTAAATATTTATTAGCTCCTAAAATAGTTCTAATACTGTATTAAAGTTTTGGTAATTACAGGGAACTTTTGTTATTTCAGAAATTTTAAAGGGGGGTTTAGGATTTTATCTCAAACTTTTTTTTTTTTTTGTCTTTCTCGTTAGTTTCCCTGAGCTTGGATTATATATATATATATATATATATATATCTTTATGGGCATATCCAATTATACATATATATCTTTTATGGGCATATCCAATTATACAGTTTTCCTGAAAGCAGCCGATCCGAGTTATGCAACCATAGATTAAGACTTTTGCCAGTTTCAGTTACAAAGGAACAATTTCAATTATCATAAGCCGAACCCTTAACAACTCGAGTTTAGAAATATTCATCAACAAGTCATTGCCAAGCCAAGTGTTGATCATAACAGATATATTTATAACACTTTCAAAATGTTATAGAAAATAATTTTGTAATATATAGAAAATTAAATGAATGATATTTTGGTAGTACTTTTAACATGATATTAAAAACTTTTCTGAAACATTTTGAGAATGTTACAAAAAATTAAACTATAACAGATTAAGAATGTTACAGAAAACTTATTTATAATATTTTAAAAATGTTACAGAAAACTAAACTATAACACGTTAAAAATGTTACAAAAAACTTATTTGTAACATTTATGCAGTGTTCTAAAAATTCATTCGTAACTACGTATAAGTGTTACAACATACTTAGCAACATTTTATTGCAGTTACTGAAGTAATTAGTAACATGCAAAAAGTGTTATATATCAATGTCTATTTTTTAGTAACATGGGTACATCACAAGATCTTTATAAATGCTACCAATTGCTTACGGTAACACTTTTTGCATGTTACCGTAGGCCATTTCTCTTGTAGTGATTTTACGCCTTTGCATACTATTTCTCGAACAGTCTTCCATCAAACTCTCATAATCATTCACGTCTGATTTTTTGGACTTTTTTAACAGTTTGCACGTGCGAGTTCGTTGGTGTCAAAATCCATCATCAACATTCTAGTTTTGTATTCAGTCCGTAGGCATATATAATTATATATACTTCCATACTTAGCAAATAGAAAAAAATAAAAAAGAACTTGACGAAGACCATCAATCATGATTTCTCTTCATAATTAAAACTCTTGATTTACTTATAGATAGTATTTGCGATTTATATTTCATTTAAATATTATCCAAAACATTTGTTTGTTCTTTAGAGGAAGCTAGAGTGATATTATGTCTTTGCACTTAATAATCTACAAAAGAACTAATTAAACAATTTATCTTCTGATTCTATGAATAGTATAGTTTAACATGAAATATTTTTATTAGCGTCTATGTATATATATAATGATTTAGCTTGATATTACGTCTTTGCACTTAATAATCTACAAAAAAAATAGGTTATGTTTTATATATGATTTTTATTTTGCTTCTTTTGATTTAAAGACAGATTAAAATATTATATATTGTTTAATTAAATATATAAAATATATAGGAGGCTGATTGTATCAATCCAATATGTATATATAATTTGTCCAAAGCCAAAGTTTTATAGAAAATTGAAAAATTCCTACATTAAAGTATGTTGTTGATTTTAGTTTTCTCATGTCATCATTATATATATGTTGATATTTTTTGGACTCTCGTCCATTCGTGATGAATGGTTATTCATAAGATATGAACAAACATCTATAATTATTGAACGATCGTTCATTCACTGAATACATACATTATATCTTTCGTGATCATGTTCGAGTCAGATTCCACTTGGTGTAAATTTTGGTATTAGCACTCTGCGTTGTAGCATTTTTGTTCAATATATTTAATTAAACAATATGGATAAGGTTTACAATTTGATTGATTGCGGAAAAAGAGTAAGTACTAAAGTAAAATTAGGCTTGTTTTTTTCCGCCATCAACGCTTTCAAGAAAAATAATATATTACACCAAACATCTGTCCTAGCAAACTTCCATAAAAGACTATCAAATCATATATAGAATGACGTGGGCTGCGTTAGTTGAACCCACGTATATATAATGCCAAACACTAACAATTAAGATAACTCTACTAACATATTTTTGGGATGAATACTAATAGGCTAACAAATATTTTTCATAATTTTTTTTTTACAAACATTAATATACAAACTCGTAATTAATGAGTTTTTATTTGGACAAGCAGGATCTATTATTAGGAAAATATGACTCATTACGAGCTGATTCATCACAAATTGACACATTATATTTATGAGAAAAAATTAATAAAAAAGATTTATATGTATAGTATTAGTACCGTCTATTTATTTCTATTATTTAACTTACCTTATACCATGTCCGGGGCCACAATTGATATGATGAATGTGAATGTTTGAGCACTCAGTTTGTATTGATACACAGTCATCTCCTATTCAAAAGAGAAACCCAATTAGTATATAAATCCATGGACAAAAAGAAAAAAAATTACATAAATTATATACTTAAATAGATATTGCTAAAGGTGGTGCATGCTGGTATCATACTTTTCTTTTTCTGGGTGTATAGGTACCAGTCAATTATTAATACTAGGCGCACGGAGAACAAGAGAAAAAGTTGCACTGATACTTTTTGTTCATGCCTGTTCTAAAGTTAGCTAGTGACGGTTATATATACCAGAAAACTTTTGCTCTGCAATACGAACGTGCATGCACCATCGACCCAATTAATGGCGGACCAGTCATAGCCACCTAAGAGGGTGATTAAGTGTACACTGTACAGATTGCATGGTTTGGTTCTTTACATTCAAAGCCTACTAAGTTTTATAGGAGAAATTAAGAGAATTAATTCAGGTGAATCGGTAGCTTGCAACGTACCGCACCCGATATTAGAATGTTGAATTTCTACATCTCGTGTGTTTTGAAGGTGAATGCCGTCAGTGTTTGGGCTGTTTTCTGGAGAAGAAATCTTTATATTATCGACTTTGACCCCGGCGGAGTTGTCAAATTTCAAATGGCATTGAGGACTGTTTATGATTTTGATTTCTCGAACTGTGACATTATAGCTTCAATAGAATCTCAAAGCCTGTAATGGGAGCATATTCAGTATTGTGAAACGAAAATAAAAATAAAAATAAAGAGTCGAGGATTAGGAATTAGTGAATCTTACAGTTGGTTTCAAATCTGGAATGTGTTTGAGTTTCTTCTGTTAAGAATCAAAAGAAATGAAGTTTAGAAGCAGCTAATTAAAGTTTACGACTCTATTTAATTTAATGTGGATGAAAAACTATGATACTTCTTATTTTATTACCGGAGTGTGACAGAGTGAAGATGCCGTCCACCATTGAGGGCCTTGACCATCAACAGTTCCAGTACCTTGAATGGTGAAGTTTTGTACCCATTTAAAATTCAACCACTGAAACTAACTGGATTTTGGCCATGAACCTGCTTCTGGGGGTGCTAAGAGGGTTCCATCTATCTGTTGGAATTTCACTTACATTAGCTTTTTGTGCCAAGTACTTAACTACAAAAATACAAATATGATATTGAACCTGAGAAGGAATATACTCCTCGACTTTTTAATTCCTTAATGCCATGAAATTGCTGCTTGTGAGTCAGAGTCGGCTAAAAAGAAGAGAAAGGCGCTAACCTGAAGAACAAGGTGAGGCATGCAGGGACCTTGCAGTGTTATGGGCTTGATGAGGAACTTGAACTCTGATGGGATTTCTAATGTAGCTCCTGGTACCTTGCACGCAGCTTTCCATGCAGCGAGAAGAGCCTGTTTGATTGAAATTCTCAAGAAAAGTTAGCACTCAAACGCACAAAATAAGCTTTTTTTTCATGCCATTAATTTCGTCACTTACCTCTGAATCATCATGGACTCAGTGGCGGATTTAATTAATGCGAGTGGGGACCACGGTCCCCACTCAAACTGTAAAATTTTTTTTGATTCTATAAATATTTATATTTATTTGCATTTTATCCCCTATAAGACTTTGAAATTTTGCCCATAACTTTGACATTTTAGGAAAAGGAAAGATTCTTTGATTTTTGAACTCTTACCAGTACCAGAACAACAACGCACGTCAAGAACCTCTCTTCCCCCTTTCTCTCATGGTGCAGGTGCTCTAACTCTTAAGTCTCTCTCAGACTCTCATTGAACTCTCCTTCCAAGTCTGAATAGCTGAATCAACACAACTTTTCATCAATTTATCAAAAGGTAATGTCCCTAATCCTAAAAGCTAAATCCCTAATTTTTTCTATTTAATCAATGTTTTACAGTTTTAGAACTTTTGTTATTGCAATTTTCTAATAAAATTGAGTATTGTATATTTAGAATTTGGAATTTGAGATTTGAAGTATAACTAAACCTGAATCCTACTCCTAATGGCCAACTAGAGTCTTTGAAGGGACCCTTACCATTTAGCCAATATGGAAATGCCCATATGTCCCCACGCACAATTAAAAAAAGGACAAAAAAATAAATTATTCATTCATCAAGAATTATGCGTCATTTACTGCTGATGGTTGGATCATGTATCATTCCAGTTTGCTCCTTTAATTTAATTGTTTTTGAGAAATAAATTTGGTTTGGTAGGTGTATTTTAATTTTAATCCTTTCAATTGGGAAAGACAAAAAATCAATTATGAAAGAGATTTTATCACTGTTTTGGAATGAATAACCTAATGGAAAGCAAAGTGGTTGAGAAAAGTTTCCAAAGGGCGAATTGGATAGCATCATTTTGGTTAAGATCATAAAAACTTTAAAAGAAAAAGGAGATGATAACTTTATATCATGTGGGTGTGTTGGATGCGCACATGAAAAAAATCACCAATGCTGCTGTTACCATAAAAAAACATATTAATTAATATTATAGAAATAACCACAATTCCACAAACAAAAAACAAAAGCTCAAAAAGAGTAAAGGAACATCACTAATTAATATTATAGAAATAATCACAATTCCACAAACGAAAAACAAAAGCTCACAAAGAGTAAAGGAACATCACTGATATTGTCTATGCATCATTTTGTAACAAAGTTTTTCTTCAAAGACTCAAGTTTGACATTCAATACTATTGCTTGTATGACTAGACACAACAAATCACAAAATCATTCAGACCCTATAAACCCAAAAGACCCAAAAAAGAAGAGTATGTAGAGACCAAGATTGAGATTGGACACAAATAGAGGGGCAAATATAATTAGGAGGAGGAAATGGCAAAAAAGGGAGAAGGAATAATATGAGCAACGCTTCCGCACCTGATTCCTGGAATAGTATTGTTTGTTTTTCAGTTGAAACAAGCCGAGGTTGAGCAAATAAGTGATATATAAACTGGTTTGAAGGAAACTAGAAATAGGTGGGAACAATATAATGACAGGTGCAAAAAATGTACACTTGCCAATATATGTAATAGGAGATTATTGATTGAGAAACAATTGACAGAATGGATACTATATAACAGTTCTTTGTTGACAATATCAAAAACTTTTTAAACTTTATAAACATAAATAATTAGTTATTTATTGTTTGTAAAGATTAGCTTGAGAAATCATTGTTTATGTATCTTTTCTTTCATCCTTATTAAATTACTTGACTAAATCAAATTTTATAAAAAGAGTTGACTTCTTTTTTTCTATAAATATGCATGATTCATGTTAAATGAGTCTAAAAGGAATTCAAACCCACAAAATATCACATTCTTATTGTCTTTCCATTACTATGTATGTAAATCACTATGGGTTACTATTTATGTCTTATTGTCTTTCCATTACTATGTATGTAAATCACTATAGATTATTATTCTTGTTCAATTTCTTATTGTTTTATTTGTTTAAAACTTCTTATTAGGTATGCAATATGGATAAATTTCTCAAAAGAAAATCAGCAATAGACCAATCATCCTCATCAATCCAAGAAAGTAAAGCAAATGATAAAGAAAATGATCCATTAAAAGAAAGTCATGTAGAACTAGAAGCCATCTTGAAAGATCTTCCATCTGATCTAGCTCTACGGCCTGAAATCAATCATTATCATCCTAATTATAGGGATGCAATTCGAAGATTTTACTTGCAAAAGAGTTGTTGCCAGCCTCGAAATCATGCATTTCTACTAACAAAATTTGGAAAAGGATATCATCGATTTAATCCTGCTTGGTTTGATGTGTATGGCGATTGGCTTGAGTATAGTGTGACCAAGATGCTGCATTCTGTTTGTATTGTTATCTTTTTAGACCTTCCATTATAAGCCAAGTTGGTAGTGATGCTTTCGTTAGTGAGGGATTTTATACTTGGAAGAAACTAGAACGCTTTCAAATTCATGTTGGCTAGCCAAATAGTGCTCATAACCAAGCATGACAGAGTTGCATGAATTTAATGAATCAAAAGCAACATATCGAAGTGGCTCTATCTAAGCAATCAGATCAAGTTAGGAATGACTACTGAACTCGCTAGACTACATCCATTGTTTGCATTAGATTTCTTTTGCGTCAAGGGTTGGCATTTCGTGGTCATGATGAAATTGAAGACTCGAAGAACCAAGGTAACTTTCTTGGACTTTTTCATTTTCTAGCTCAGCATAATGAACATTTTAAGAGTGTTGTTTTGAAGAATGCACTTGGGAATCTTAAATTGATAGCACCAGTGATTCAGAAAGATATTGTGAATGTTACCGCAAATGAAACCACAAAAGTTATCATTAGTGATCTTGGAGATGACATATTTTCAGTTTTGATTGATGAGTCTCGTGATGTGTCAATTAAAGAACAAATGGCTATTGCCATGCGTTATGTAGATAAAAAGGGTCATGTACTTGAGCGATTTCTTGGCATTGTTTATGTTAGTGACACAACTGCAGTATCACTTAAGATGGCTTTTGAGTCATTATTTTGTCAACATGAATTGAGTTTGTCAAGATTACGTGGACAAGGTTATGACGGGGCAAGTAATATGCAAGGAGAATTTAATGGTCTGAAAAGTTTGATTTTGAGGGAGAATGAATATGCTTATTATGTTCATTGTTTTGCTCACCAACTTCAATTGACACTAGTAGCCGTTGCAAAAAATCACATTTCTATTGCTTCGTTTTTTAGCTTGGTTACTAATTTGATAAATGTTGTCGGAGGTTCATGCAAGCGTCGAGACATGCTTCGGGAGAGCTAAGTTAATAAACTTGTTCAAGCACTAGAAATTGGTGAAGTTAGCAAGGGATGAGGTTTGAATCAAGAGACAAGTCTAAAACGAATTGGTGATACACGTTGGGGCTCGTATTATTATACATTGATCAACTTAATCCTTTTGTTATCTTCTGTGGGCGATGTGCTTGAGGTTATTGAAGAAGATGGTTTAAATCTTAAACAAAGGGGTGAAACATGTAATCTATTAGATTTAATCTATTTCTTTGATTTTGCATTTAACTTACATATGATGAAAAATATATTGGCAATTACTAATGAGTTGTCACAAGCATTGCAGAGAAAAGATCAAGGCATTGTAAATGTTGTGCCCTTAGTCAAAGTTTCCAAACAATGGTTACAATTGTTGAGAGATGAAGGATGGGAATCTTTGTTGAGTGAAGTTTCTTCATTTTGCCAAAAGCATATATTGCCATTTTGAATATGGATAATATTTTGCAATTCGAGGGTGGCCATGATGGAGAGTTGAGCACATGATAAATTTGCATCACTATCGAGTTGAATTGTTTTATACTGTGATAGATATGCAACTTCAAGAACTTAACACTCGTTTCACTGAGGTTAATACTGAGCTGCTTCTTTGTATGGCATGTTTAGTTCCAAGTAATTCATTCTCTGCTTTTGACAAACATAAGTTGATTCGTTTTGCCCAATTTTATCCATATGATTTTTCTGCATTTGAGTTAATGGTACTTGAGAACCAGGCTGAGACTTATGTTATTGACATGCGTTCTTGTGATGAATTTTCTAAGTTACAAGGAATTGGTGATTTGGCTAAGAATTTAGTTGGTTTAAAAAAGACATTTTGTATCCATTGGTGTATAAGCTTGTGAAACTTGCATTGGTTTTACCAGTTGCAACTGCGACCATTGAAAGGGCGTTTTCTGCGATGAATATTGTGAAAAGTCGATTACGCAATCGAATGGGAGATCAATGGATGAATGATTGTTTGGTCACCTATATTGAGAAAGATGTATTTGATACAACTGATGATGAGATGATTATTCAACGTTTTCAGAATATGAAAACTCATCGAGGACAATTGTAAAAAAATTTTGTTTTTTGAATATATGTATTTGTATTTTGTAACTTTTTGTTAAAGTTCATCTTAATGAAAAAAAAGTATAGTTATGATTGGTTTAATTTTTTTTTTTTTTTTTTTTTTGTTTATTTTATGCACCCATCGAGTGAAATTCCTGGATTTGTCATTGAATTGGAACCTGATACTAGTTCTAAACTAATTAAGACTATAATTAAATGTCATTGTGCAAATTACTAACTTGATATATACAGAAAATACATATCCCTATTCTCATGAAAAAATAAATTGCATTATAACAAACCTGATAATTGCGCCGGTAAATTTCTCTCTCACAGACTTGGGGCAACACACATGATATAAGCCGAAGCCATCCTGGCCATCACTTTAGTAATATCTATCATACAACGGGAACAAAATGAGACTTCATCTTCATAAATCTTAAAATACTGTATACCAAGAAACAGATGAGGTTAGTCAATGATAGAAGAGTGATTGTAATTATGAGACACAGAATTTTCAAATAGATAATTTTTTTTTTTTTTTTTTTTTTTTTTAAACCACACATTTATACTAAGACCATTTAGAGCATGATTTTACATATTAAAGGCTTAAAGAGTAAATATATGTTTCAATGTACACACAAACACCAAAAAAGCAACTTCACAACCTTAAAATCATACTGAATCTGAATCTCTTAAACTTTTTTTTAGAAGATTAAACAAGGTCCAACTAAACAAGCATGAAACATTGATACAACAGCACAACTGAGATCACACCCTGAACAAGGGATCTAAGAGGGCCAATTAGAAAAATGAATAAGAGAGGGGCACCAAATGAACATATGAATTTCGGAAATACCATTTTGAAGCAATGACCGGCAAAATGCAAATGAAAGCTATCATAGATGTTTAAATGGGGGATCAACAAAACAACTACTTAGAGCAACCGCCATTATCCCTTAAATTAAAGAATTTCTTCCGAGATCAATTAGAACTGATTTTAATTAGAAACCAATGGTAAAATTACCACTTTTCCAAATGCTAATGCTTTAGTTTGATCTTTTTATAGAAAGGGGGAAATGAAGGAATGCTTTATGAAAATGGAAAGCTCAACTGCTCACATCCACAGTAGTAAACATAATAAAGTTCATTACATACGCATGACTATAAGTCCCTATCTCCAGCTATTACATTTTTTCAAGAAACAAAATTTAAACATAATAAAGTCCATATGTTTTCTTTACCAACTAAACAACTAAAAACCTTAAAACCCTAAACTCAACTAGCCATTGCGAAGAAGTACAAAACCCTTAATCCCACATATAAAATCACTCATTTAATTTTTCCTTTTCCTCACTAATATAAAATACTCAAACTTCCCGGTTCATTTTTCACTTGCCTACATTTTCACAGTAACCAATCACTTAAATCCCTAAAACCCAAAAAAAATTCTGCCACCCCAAAAAAATTAAAAAAACCTTCATTACAAGTAAAATAAGATTGCTTTTTTTTTTTTTTTTTAATTCAGTTTTCAAAATCTTATAAACAGCCCAACTCCTAAAACCCTAATAATCAAAATCCAAAAGCATGGAAACAAACTAATTAACATGACAGTGAACACAGTTAAGTTTGGTTACCTAGTATTGAGATTCAGGAGGAGTGGCTACAGTACGCAGAAGACCAGTGAGGGAAACGTTAAAAATATATAAATGAGATAATTCCTTGTCTCGTTAAGTGGAGGAATCATCTTGAATTTTTTTTTTTTTTTTTTTTTGGGAGGTGTCTAAACTAGCTTTCATGCACCTTAATTAATCATTTGAAACTTTAAAACTATCGGTTGGATAAAAGCACCAATGGTTACCTCTATTAGTAACCGATAAAAGACTCGAACTCAAAACTTCTTGAATAATACACTTAATAATTCCTTATCGAACCACTCCAACGTCTAAAGAGAATTTAATTCTCATGCATTAAAGTATTCAAAATATTAGTATTCGAAGAAGAAGTAATAAAAACATGTATTTTAAAGTAAAATTAAAGTGACAACTCCTGGAACAATATTTTAAAGACTGACCAATGAGAAACAGATTTCCCTTTCAAAAACGTTAGACAATATTCTCTTAAATTGATGTCTTAACAAAAACATTTTAAATATTTTACTGAAATTCTTTCTTAATGAAAGTTGACTATTTAATTATACCAAGTTTTTTGTTATTTCTTACAAGTTTAAGTTATGGTAACACTTTCAAGTTTAGACTTTTGTTACAAATTATATGTTTATTGCACAAGTACAAGGCTTTTTTTTTTTTTTTTTAATGATCAAGAGTGTCTGGACCATCTTACGCGTACTTCAACTAATAGCTTGAGACTCTGAAATTACTGACCGGATAAAAGCTCCAATAGTTATCTTCATTAACAACCAAAGAAGAACTCGAACTCAAGACCTCTTGAGTAATACACCTAAGAGTTCTTATAGAATAACTCGACAACCTAAGGGTAGTTCACATATACAAGGTTTGTTTATACTGATTGTTATGTTCTTTGTTGAAAAAAATTATGTCTGTTACACCAAGTTATATGTCTAATATATATATACATATATATTGAAAAAATATTTCTAACAAATTAGTCGTAAATAGATATTTTGAAAACGAAGTAATAGAAACATGTAACAATATTTTCAAGATTCCCTTTCAAAAACGTTAGACAATATTCTCTTAAATTGATGTCTTAACAAAAACATTTTAAAAATATTTATGGGAGATTCGATACCTATGTTTTAATTAATGAAATATTGCCCAACTATTCAACTCTCTTACTCTATTCGCCTTCTTTTCCTCTCTCTCTTCTTACTTCTCACATTTCTTTTTGGAAAATTATATTTTATGTGAGTTGAGAAATAACCTATTTATAAAAGTCTTTCAGAAAATACCTCTATTTTAAAATTTCAATACTCAAAATACCCTTTTTTTTTTGTTTTTAACTGAAATCATAGAATAACCAATAACAACTTATAAAACATCTATTGGTTTCTATCGTCAACCAATCAATTGGTTTCTATCTGATTGGCTCATGAAACAAAACAAAATAGGATAGAAACCTAAACCCTATTAGTTTCTATCGGGAAAACAATAGCTAACAGATAGATTAATGGGTTTTTAGTTGAACAATTTAGTTTAATGAGTATTGAAATTTTGGATAAAACTATTTATTGAGACACTGTCAGAAACATGCCAGTTTTTAATTGAGACCCCAAAAATGATTTATTTAATATAATTTTCCTTTCTTAATGCAAGTTGACTATTTAATTATACCAATTTTTTTTTAATTTTTTTTATTTTTTATTTCTTACAAGTATAAGTTATGGTAAAGCTTTCAAGTTCGTTGAAAGTCTAATTAGACTTTTGTTACAAATTACATGTTTATTACACCGATTGGTATGCTTTTTATTAAAAAAATTATGTTTGTTACACCAAGTTATATGCCTAAAGAATATTTATAGATTCCTTCAAGAAATAACTTAAATAAGATTCCCATAAGCTAATCCAGAAACCCTATTTGTAAAAAATAAATAAAAATAGAATAATTCTTAACAACAATAAAGAATAACATGTAATAGGAGTGTATTCTCATCGCAAGATATATAGTTGGGCAAGAAAAGATAAAACTAAAAAAGAGTGATGGACAATCAGATCAGTGGCAAAAACTGGAAAGACCTTAGTGGGGAGAAGAACTGGGAGGGTCTTTTGAAACCTCTCGCCAGAGAACTCGGGATCTTTATAAATATCTGTGGTGAAGGAATTCAAGCTATCTATGACTTCGTGCATAAAGATAAAGAAAGACGTCCCACCCATGAAGGGGAAGATTTATTTTCCGAACTACTTGTCACGGAAACAGACGACTTTGGCAAGTTATACACTGTGACGGATTATTTATATGCAATGTCAGATGTTGTTTCCTGGATCGACTGGATTGTTAAGGACCGATATGCTTGGATAGGTTACGTGGCTGTGGCCACAGACGAAGGAAAGGAGGTGTTAGGAAGGAGAGATATCATGATTTGCTGGAGAGGAACTATTCATATGGCCGAGTGGTTAAAAAATCTTCAAGCTAATCAAATATCAGCTTCAAAAATTTTCCAGAACATGGATGATATACTTGTGCACGAAGGATTTCTCTCCCTCTACACTTCGCCAGATAGTGAAACTTCTAGCAATATTTCAAGTGCCAGAAACCAGGTAACTTTTCATATTTATGTACATATCCATGGTATATCAAAATTTCTCTTTTTTTCTTTTGAAATTAGTTTTATAATCGAGTGGTTGATATATGTGTTTATTATAAAAAAATACTACGTTTAAAACTCAATTTCACAACCTTCTCTTACAACCTTATCGTAGTAGTACAGTTAATATTACCACGTCAGTTGAAGACTTTGACTAAACATGAATGACTGTTCTTTAGAAACGAATGACTATTTCTTGGGGACGAATGATCGTTCATTAATAAGGAACTATTGTTTTATTAATAAGAAACAGTCATTCATTCATGAATGATTGTTCATTTATAAGGAATAATCATTCCTTGTGAAGGAACTAGATGTTTCTTATGAAAGAACGACTATTCATTTCTAAGAAACAACCGTTTATGTCTAGTCAAAGTCATTTAGTGTTTTGGGTGTAGTGGGATCTGACGTGATAGTTACCAACTCAACTGCTACATTGGGGTTATAAGAGAAGATTGTGAAATTATGTTGTAAGCGTAGTATTACTTTTTTATTATTACTATAAATAGGTGTTGAATGCAGTTAATAAACTGCTAAATAAACCTGAGTATAAGAACGAGGAAATCAGTATAACAGTAACAGGTCACAGTTTGGGCGCAGCGCTTGCAACACTAAATGCAGCTGACATAGTTGCCAATAAATATAATGAGCGCACAGGGACAGGGTCAAACAAATGCATGGTCACAGCCATCGTGTTTGCAAGCCCTAAGGTTGGAAACGAAGGATTCAGGAAAGTATTCCATATACAAAGCAAAAATCTTCATCTCTTGCGTATCGAAAACAGATTGGACATTGTTACTGATCTTCATATTAGTCCTTCATACAAAAAGGTAGGAGTAAAGTTAAAAATCAAGAGTCACAAGTCAGCAATATTGAACTTAAGCGACGGGCTTCAAAGTTATGATATTCTACCTGAGTCGCATTCCTTGGAGCAGTATATGGAAGGAGTTCGAGATTTATCTGTAAATTCCTCCCTTCGCGACCGGGCAGAGCCCGGAAATTGCATTTGCTGGATAATTGAAGCTTTGTTTATTGTATTGGGTTGTTGGTGAGTCAGTTTGGGGTTTGTTTAACAGGATAATAAAAGCTTTTCCTTACTGTATTGTATTGTTATATTTATTTATATATATGAATAAAAAAATTCTTTAGTCAACATCATAAATATTTATTTATCTTATTAAGAGAAATTTTTATATCGAAAATTTCAAAATAATTATATACAGAATTTTAAAATAATAAAGTATTTATTGTATTAATCTTTTATAATCATTTAACCGTAAATATAAAAGTGGATTATCTGTAATTGTATTAAAAACAAAGGCCGTGTTTGGTTCATTATTCCTGCCCATATTCCCAATCCTATTTTCCAAATAATCTTTGGCACATTATTTCGGAAATATTATCTAATTTTTTAATTACTTTTAGACCCCATAAGGTTATTAATTTCATTAAATACCCCCTGAAAAAAGTTTAAAAAATAACAAAAACACCCCTATGACCCATACTTGCCAGATTCCGGCAACCACCGTCGATGGAAGCCGGAATCTACCACAACGGTGAATTACCGACCGGAGTTGACTGGTAATTCACCGATCTGCCGTTAGCGACGGCCAAAGAAATGGTCAACGACGGCCATTTCTTTGGCCGTCACTGACGGTCAAAGATGGTCGTCGTTTTGGCCTTTTCCGGCCGTCGACTTCCATAGCAGGCCGTAGATCTGGCCTTTTCCGGCCAGATCCACCGGAAAAGGCCATAACGACACGTTACGACACAGATCCGACCGGTCTGTGTCGTAATGTGATTTTTCAGCAAGATTCCGGCGGTGGTGGCCGGAATCTGGCACTGCAGGTGGTAGGGGTATTTTTGTTATTTTATATGTTGGGGTGTTTAATTAAATTAGTAAACCTATGGCTTTTTTTATAAATTTTTAAATTTTATCTCGTAATACTCCCCTATTCAACTACCCAATATTATTCCCAAAATCTTATCCAAAATAATGAACCAAACGCACCCAAAAATATTAATAGGGTATAATTTGCTATTAATCAAAAGTACTAACGGCTTAATATATTTTTATTGGATCTCAGAGACAAGCGTCAAAATTTTGAGTTCATGAATACTTTTAGAGTAAACGACTTTTTCTGCCTTAATGACACTTTTCCACCCAAAAAGCTTCAAAATATCACTTTCCCATGCAAATTTCATATTCCGTAATACTTAAAGCCGATTCCGGTGGTGAAAATTCTTTTCGTCACCACTATTTTAACCTTTGGTATTTTCTATACAAAACCCCCCTCACTCTGGCACCTGATTTTTCTCTGGTTGCCGGCCATTGCAAAGCTAAGGTTTCCTGTTTTTAGCTGACTTTCGACTGATTTCAGCGACAAATATTCAATCAGTTTCTACCAATCGATCTATCAACTTCCACTCTATAAAACCCCTTTTACCCTGGCTTCCGGTAACTTGCCGAACTCCGACTGAGAAAGTGAAGTGTATTTTGAGTATTAATGGAATATAAACTTTGTATTAGAAAGTGATATTTTAAAATTTTTTGGATGGAAAAATATCATTAAGTCAAACCTTAGATAGGAAAAAGTCGTCCACTCATATTTTTTATAAAGATCAAAGGAACATATATTTGATGAGGTTTCAGTGTTAAGGGACCAAAATATTTCTAGCTCAGACGTTTCTCTCATCTTCTCGTTTGCCTAATCACTAACATTTCAGCTCTTGTTCACTCTTCATTTGCTGCATTTTAATTTAATTTAGAATTTTGAGTTTTTGCATTTAATACAAAAGAACTAATTACACAATTTATCTTCTGATTCTATGCTTAGTATAATTTAACATGATATATATATATATATAATGATTTAGTTTGATGTAATGTCTTTACACTTAATAATCTGTAAAACAGAGGTTATATTTTATATATGATTTTTATTTTGCTTCTTTTGATTTAAATGATAGAAAATTTCCAAAATTGAAATCATAATCAATTATCAACAATAATCAATCAATCAATTTCAGAATCAAAAAATCCACGTTCAGGTTATAAAATACTGAATTAACATTTATGGTTTATAGACAAACTTGTTTTTGCTATGATTGCCGATTTTTGAAATTCTAATTAGAGTGACAGAGAGTGACAACGACATGTGTTCCTTTCCAATAACACGATCTGAATGACAACTTATAATGTGTTAAATTGTTCTAATACGTTTGAAAATGGGATGTAGTTAATTTTAATAATGGTTAATTAGGCTCTCCCATTAAAGATCTAATAAATTCTGAAACTCATTACAGGCACAAGCTCATACTAATCATCAAATCCAAATTATTATAATGAAGTTTATTGGGCAATCCTAGAACGATTACATAAAGCCTATTAGAATATTTCATTTGGATTACACGTTTAACTAGTTTTGATTAAAACAAAAATATAATTAATGTTAGTCCACAATCACGGAAATTTCTAACATTAAGATATATTAAAATATTATATATTATTTAATTAAATATATAAAATATATAGGAATAAAATTAGGTTGAATGTATCAATTATCCAATATGCATATATAATTTGTCCAAAACCAAAGTTTTATAGGAAATTGAAAAATTCCTACATTAAAGTATGTTGTTGAATGTAGTTTTCTCATGTCATCATTATATATATGTGATATTAACTTTGATAATAACCTCTAACACTAATCATACTGGAAAATTATAACAAAAAAATAAATGAATAAAAAAGGATTGGAAGGTTTTAATTTATTTTTTATTTTATAAATTAATGTATTGACAATTTGGACGTTGTCAGAATTTATTTTATAAATAAATTATTGAACCTAAAAAATTACATTTATGAGAATTTTTGTTGTTGAAGCATGTTGCAATATTTGAATAAATTTTTTTAGACAATTTTTCAGATATAATTATCTTGTTATATATGTTGGCTAATATCCCGGGAAGTTGAGGAATGATTTGTTTAAGGAATATTTACAATTTTTTTTTTTTTATATATATAAATTGATGAGTGAATTATACATATAAACAATTAACTTAATAAATATAATAAATATGAATAAACGATGTAGCAGCAAAAAAAATTATGACATATAAAAATATATAAAAGAATCTGTATATTCGATTTTAATACGTATTTATTACTGTATGTACATTCTTTGACTGCATAATATAAAAAAAATATATATATATATATATATATATATATATATATATATATATATATATATATATTTTAATATTTTAACATCAACATATTTAATCACGTTATGCACGGAAATAATGGGTTTTGTTATTAGTGGAAATAATGATCATTAATAATTGACCGGAATCTTCGTAGCGGCCTGTAACATTAGCAAGCCGCTAAGGTACAATGAACCAGTACGGAAACAGCAGCTTCTTCTACAGATGTACCAAAACGCAGCCAAAACAGAAGTTTTGATTGTCAACGTCTCCGTCACCATAAATATCACATGTCAAACATGCTACTCAACAAGGCCACGTATTTACTGACATCTGTCTTTTTCATTTTAATTCAACTCATTTTGTCAATCCTTTGATCCGCACATCGCATGCAGGATTATCAACTTCATTAATATTAACAATTACACTATTGATTAATACATTGAATCTTATGATCATATAAATTCTATTAATCAAAAAAAGATATTAATTAATTAATAAGATAGATTAATAATTTATTAAACATACATTCAAATTAGAAATGATATCCAACTGCATAATAACACTTTATAATTTTTTATTGTAATTCGAGGATTCAACTCTAAAATTTCTAAATGTAATGAGAAAAATTAGAAATAATATCTAATGGGATTTAAATTTAAAAAAAAATAAAATAAAAATAAAATCATACTTTAATAAAATATCATAATTAATTAATTAGTTGGGACTATAAAAAATAATTATATAATAGATGTTATTAATTTATCTGAGTATTAACTCTCATTAATATATTAGAATTAGCCTCATGGTTAAATGAAATGCAATGGAAAGATTCCACTTCTCTTGTCTTCCAACAAACACCTCTGAATATATTATATAAGCAGGCCAACCACCCTTTACCTCGCAGACTAAAAAAGAAGCCAAAACCAACTCTTTTTCTTCAGCACCTTCTTCTTCAGTTTCTCCATATTCTTCTAGCGTTCTAGTTTTGTTTCATGGAAACATCATCAGGACCTCAATCATCCTCCAACATAGGCATCATAGTTGAAAACAAACCCTCGGATTCCAAGTTATCTGAATTGGGTATCAAGTCCTGGCCTAAGTAAGTGCAGATATATATAAATATACTACTTGTTACTGCAGGCTGATCATATATTGTTTTTTGTTTCTTAATTCTGTTTCTTTCTTCGATCTTTCATCAGATGGGGCTGCCCTCCGGGAAAGTATACGTTTAAATACGATTCAGAAGAGACATGCTACTTGCTCAAAGGCAGAGTGAAAGTGTTTCCAAAAGGGTCATCAGATTTTGTAGAGTTTGGTGCAGGAGATCTTGTGATCATCCCCAAGGGACTAACCTGCACTTGGGATGTTTCTGTAGCTATCGACAAATACTACAAATTTGACTCTTCATAAACTTTGTCAACTTCTTTTGACAGCCGCTTGATGTATATCTATATCGTGTTGATATAGATGATGATACATCACTTTATAAGATATTATGAAATGTTATTCTTTTGAGATAATAGTTTGAAAACTTGTTAATTATCTCTTCTCTTTAATTACTTTAGTTTTTAAAGTAAATTAGGAATAACAACTCTCAAAGAATTTGTATATGCATGCATGTGCTCTTTATATTTCATTAACGAAAAGTTTTGAATACACAGTTGAATATATGATTTGTTCTAATTAATTAATAACAGGGTTCATAGTTTTTTAATGAAAAATTAATGTGAAAAGCGTTTTACAAATTGAGCAAAATAAGTCATGTGGTGCACTTATTGTGTTAAGCGACTTTCAAAACGAGAGGAACTAAACAAGAACAAGAGGTATTCATGAAAGAAGATCCTTCTCCTTCTCATTTTTTGGAAGAAAATGAGGATTCAAACAAAATCGAGGAAATTGAAGAGATCTGAGTGAATGGAAAGGTTAAAAAAAAAAACAAAGCATAAATTCTACTTTCACTTTAAAAAAACATGCGATAAAAATAGAATAGCTTAATTTAGAATAGAAGGATCCGGACAAAATCGAGGAGACAGAAGAGATCTAAGTGAATGGAAAGGAAAAAAAAAAGAAGCATAAATTCGCCTTTTACTTTAAAGAAACATATGATAAAAATAGTCCAATTTAGAAAAGGAGGATTGACAAAATCGAGGAGACCGAAGAGATCCCAGTGAATGGAAAGGAAAGAAAAAAAAGCAGAAATTCCACATTCACTTTGAAAAAACATGAGATAATAATAGCCCAGTTTAGTTCTGTGGGTACGCTCATTGTATTAATTAAGACTACGTGAGCTTAACATAATTTAATTAACTAATTAATTAAGCAGTCAAAACAACTTTTCGTTTCTCTGCGGCTCAAATATGGAAGAACACACCTAAAAGAATCTTAAACTTTTTATTATGCTGATTCTACATCACTAGTTATCTATTATATATTTTATATTGATATGTAAATGAACGGTGTTGATTGAAACGGTGGGGTGTTGAAAATCATTCTGGATAATGTTGAAGAAAGAAAGAATATATACTTTGACTAAAGTTGTGTTGGAGTCCCATATCGATTAAGTATGCTCAAGTTTATTGGGTTATAAGAAGGGGTAATCCTCCCATTCAACAAGGTTTTATTGGGTGATGAGTCGGGTCCACCTCAAATTCTATCATGGTATCAGAGTCTAGGTTCAGTTGAGTTGAACGCTTGACCAGCGGGTGAGGAGTTAGAGTCAGTAACTACCTTTATCAACAATCATGACCCAACATATGGGTTTAACCGTGACGAGGAGTATTGCAGTCCTACATCGACTAGGTACGCTCAAACCTATTAGGTTATAAGAGAGGATAATCCTCCCATTCAACAAGGCTTTATTGGGTGAGTGAGTCAGACTCACCTCAAATTCTATCAAGTGGTCTCAGGTTCTTTATTGGTGTTAACTTTTCTTCATTCTGAACTTGTTACTGTCTTTCATGGAGAAATCTCTCGTGGATTTGGGATCAGTTCAACCCTCAAAAGTTTAATGAATTATTAATGAAATTTATGTAAAGATCAGTTCCTTTGAAATTCTTCTTAAAGTTAATGATAAACAGACTACGACTTAAGAGATTTCAACACGTTTAAAACATTGAGAAAACAGATGTCATCAAATAGTAGAATATAGAATATTATAAGACAAAATCAAACATGACTCAACAGGGAGACCTTCCCCAGTTCCTCTAATGAGTTTTATAAAAACTTTTATACTTTCAGGATGAATATATATATGTATATGATTCTCTGGCACGAATCAAGCTTAGTGGTTTTGAATTCATGAAGATCCTAGTAGACCATCTATAATGAAATCTGATAAATTGACTGTTGAAACTGAAAGCAAACACATTACAAGAAAAGTATAAAATAATAACAGAACACAATAATTTATCCCAGTTCATTCTCTTTTTAAGGAATTACGTCCAGCTTTTAAATAGAAAGATTTTATTGAGTATTAGAAAATTGCAAAATACAAAAAAAAACAGTATCGACAACTCACTTTTCTTTCTATTCTCACATCTTAGATTTTTTACTATTACAGAAAAATACATAATAAAAAACTAATGAGTCATCGTAGATAGACAATCTGTTAAGATTAAGAGAAGTTTACACCATATCCAATATTAACAACCAATACATTTCAATATAGATACAAAATGCACAGACCAAACAATTAGATATATAGATATATTTGCACCACCACAAAATTTGTTTCGTCAAATTTGGATAATTAACAATTAGATACATCTGGAGCTATGTTTGGTGCCAGCTTTCGTCTTTGCCTACACCTGGTCTTTTTCGTCTGGGTTTTGTTTGGCAAGGTTGTACATCCTTGTGATTTTGGATATTTACCATTTTATCCTTAATACGATAATCTCATATTTTAGGTTTAGGGCAATTTTTTCTAATGCAACTCTATGCCTTCTTATTTACCCAATTCTGCAACACTTCTTCCTTCTTCTCCAACTTTTTTAGACGATCCTGGAGACTTCAAAGCGCTTCACCCTGTTACGGTCCCTCTTAGTACGTGGATGTGAAATGTGTCCCCTCCACCTCCTTGATCTTCCTCCATTCGACAGTTCTCCAATTGAACGCCCCCCCATTTGACCGTCATATTGGAGTATCTTTTAGGCAGTTTATGCCCTTACCCACTACAATATTATACGTAGAGATAATTTCTAATTTATAAAAATTTTAATAGAACATCATCCAGCTATCCAAGGCAGTGGGAATGACTCTCTCGTTTTATCAGTCTCGGAACTGATTTCTTTTGGTAGCCACAGAACTCATACTGAAGCCTGTTAAACAAAGTAAGGATAGCCCAGAAGTTTAAATCACTTGAAATTAAACTTCGCCAACTTAGTAGTTCAAATTCAAATCAGTTGCCGTTCATTAATTGACGTACAAGAAACCATATACAGTTAGATATCAACTAAAATTACTGTCCATTTAGGAAACAAGAAGTTTAAATCACTTTAAATTAGTCAGTTAATTAAGATTGATTTAGGAAACATAGTCTTATTATAAATTCGTAACACTCTTGTCCTCAATTCTTCACTATTTTTCTCATTGCTTTACAAAGTTCGTCTTCTTTGTCATTCACCGGTAAGTTCTTCATGCTTTTTTCTTGATTTGTTTTAAGTTCTTTCTCTTTGTTCTTGTCATCAAAATTTTAATTAATTGTTTTTAAAAGGAATATACTTATAATTTTTTCGTGCATTCAAGCTTTGTTTATTTTGTTTTTTTCAAAATTCTATCAGAACTAAAAAGAAAATAGTTTATCAAGTATCTTTTAATTCATAAAAGTCTTCAAAATTAAATAAACTAGCATTGATCTAAATATATATATATTTTGATATAAAACATGGATACATAAAAATATCTTTAGAAGTAAAGGGCTAATAATACTGCAAAAATATTATTAAACGCAAAGCAATAGCACAATGACCTTAAACATCACATCAATTTTGCAGCTTTGAATTGAAATTAATTATTTACCGTTGGATTAACCCTTATATATCTAAAAGGAATTAGGAAACAATAAAAATAGGAAAGCAAATTAAAATGTAGTTAGGTTTCTATTTAGGAAAAGAAGTTTAATTCATAGTACTTAATTAAGCAGCAAACGGATTACACAGATTATAAATTCATTGTTTATGTTGTTTCAGATTCTCTTGAAAAGAAAATACGTAATTAGAGGAAAGATGTTCTCTGAAGACGTGCTGAAATCCGAGTGCAGTGATTCTTCCATAGAATATATGAGTGAAGAATCATCAGAATCTGAACTTCCATCGGTGGAGACCATACTTACAGGTTTTCTTAAACGTGCAAGGATCCTGAAGTGCCAAAACTTAAGAGAAAATTTGAGCTTTACATGGAGAAGTATGGTACTTGTTTAGGCTTCGCGTATTCTCTCTCTGTGCCAAAGAAAAAGAGATCAGTAATCATAGTAGACAAAGTAATCGATTCTTCAAAACAACATACAAGAAGCGTCAAATGGACACAAACTGTAGTATTTGATATGGCCAGTAGTTCGACCCTAAGTAGCTTGGAGAAAGACGAGGGGCAAGAAGAGCAAAGAAAGGAAAAAAGGAGAAAAGTTAGTTCCAAGAAGATGATAGTCCCGCTTCATCGACAATCGGTTTTGGAGGTAGAGGTAGAACCTCCCATGCCAGAAAGGTTTAGAGCTATTGTTGAAAGTATGAATGGTTCGGATGTTAGATTTGTTATACAAAAAGCATTAACAAGGACAGATTTACTCCACCAAAATAATCATCTTTCATTACCGAAGAAACAAATCAAAACCGATAGTTTTCTTACTAATGAGGACAAGGACATACTTGATGCAAAGGCCAATAATGGGATTAAGGTATTATTGTTTATGCCACGTGAGAAGTCGGTCAGAGTGACGTTTAAGAAGTGGAGAATGAGCAGCACTTTCGTTTATAATGTCAACGAAGATTGGTTTAAGGCGGTGGTAGATGACGCAGATAATAGACTAGAAGTTGGAAAAATGGTTCGACTTTGGTCATTTCGAACTCGAAACATGTTGTCACAAAACTCACAGTTGTGTTTTGTTTTAGATTGTGATTAGATTATATGTTATGAATCCAATCCAAGGATATTCATTCTGTATGTTTATATATTTGATGGACTTGATGTTTTCATCCTTTTACAATATAAATTTTGTTTTAGATTGTGATTAGATTATATGTTATGAATTCAATCTAAGGATATTCATTATGTATGTTTATATATTTGATAATTGATAATTGATAACTGATACTGATAATTGATACTGAAACTATAGACTAATTTTTCTGAATACTAAAAACCTTAAACCTTAAACTGATAACTGAATATTGTTCTAATATTCTAAAGGTCATGCTGAAACTATAACAGTATGCACCAATTTTTCATGCTTACAAGAACCCGTCTAAATGAACATGTTTGTAATTTCTCTAAACCTTTCATGTGAGCTGAAAACAACATACTCAAAACTCTTTTCTAAGAAATATGCAATAAACTTTTATGCCTTATTGAAAACAACACTTCTTTAAATATGTTGTAAATATCTGAAACATTTCATATAACTATAATGTAAATAATCTATAGTTGTTCTGATATTGAAAACTGAGTCTGATTATGAACATTCTAAAACTGAGAGTTAATTACAGCGCTTATTTTGATACTGTTACTAAAAAACCAATAGTAGATACTGATACTAAAAACTATAAGCTGATACTGAAAACTATAAGTTGATATCTTATATATTCTGACACTGTAAACTAATATTGAAAGCTCTCTTAATATTCTGAAACTCATATTGAAACTATAGCTTATAATTGATATTGGAAACTCTAACCACAACTAGTACTCAAGAGAAATTTGTTTGGTGGGCGTCCCCAGGGGCAGATCTAGCACTTGTTGAGGGTGGGCCATCCCACCCTCAATTAAAAAAAAAAAAATACTAATATGTACAATTTTTGGATTTTGACCCACCCTAACAGAAATTTCTGGATTCGCTACTAGGCGTCCCACACACAAGTAGAGCAAGGGACTAACCTGTCATACCCGACGAGTTTTATCGTCGAACGAGCAAAGCCTCTGTATCTGTTATACCTAGCCAGAAGCTCGTCGCTCAGGCAGAGCACTAAAATCGGTCCCATGCATGCGCAGAGTCATAACGTGAAGTTTGAATTTTGTAACTTTGGGGGATGGGTACTTCGCCAGGCGGTTTGAAAACCATGACTAGCTTATATATATATACTCTAATAGTTCTTTAACTTAAAAACTAGCAGTTATCGACTTGTAAGGCATACATTTAAAACATGATATTAAAAATCAACACAGGGGTGGAAATGCAATTTTTACAACCTTTATAGAAAATTTGAAAGGAAAATTCTGCAATATATCACTAAATTCTTCTCCAACTACTTTCCAACAACCAACAAAACATTTCTACTCATGTAACAACAATGCCGAGCATTCAATAAAAAGGCAAAATCCAAGAATTCGAAACTAATAACCTTAAAATGTGACAGGCAAACCTTGAGTCCACACATTTGAATGCAATCTAAACTTCATGCATGTAAATTCCATCACATTTTCAAGGAAAAACTCAATAATAAACCAAACTCTCAAATCCATTGCAATGATCATCTCAATTAAAAAATGCAAACTTGAATTTGAAGGAAATTTTAGTTTTTGCCACTCACTAGTTAATGCTCAAACTCAATTTGGTGTGATCTCTCAAGGATCAACTTCCTCTTCCCATATTGAACCAAAATAGCAAAATAGGCTTAGAATCCCAAAATTAAAAATACTAAGAGATGGATCAAACATAATTTCAACATGCATGTGCTACCTACGGTGAGAAATTGTGTAATCTCTCCTCCAAGTCTCTTAATCGCCCTTTCTACTTCACTTCTTCCTCTCTCACCTTTTTCTTCCTTATCTTTTTCATTTCTTTCTCTCTTTCCTTTCTCTTTCCTTTCTTCTTTCTTTTTCTTTCTCTTCTCTTCACATCGATTTCAGTTCAATATAAGGAGTTGACTTTGAAAAATTATTTTGCCCCCTGTAGTTTCACACTATTTTCATTAGCCCTGACAATCAACATTTACTCTGACCCCTAAATTTTCCGTTATATTCTGCAAACCCCAAATCTATTAAATTATTTCAATTTGCATCCTTGACTTTACTTCAGAAACAGGCAGTTGCACTCTTTTCACCCAATGGCCATATGCTGGTCACTTAATGACTGGTCAACGGAGAGAAATTTGAAATTTGTATACCCAACTTCTACGATAATATTTCCCTTTTCTTTTATTTATTTATCTATTCAATTCGGTGCTATGAAATTAAACTTCGGGAACTTAATAGTTCGAATCAGTGACCGTTAATTAATTGAACGTACAAGTAACCATATACAATTAGACGTCAAGTAAAATTAGGAAACAAGAAGTTTAAAACACTTAAAATTGGTCACTTAATTTAAAATTGATTTAGGAAACATAATTTGGACAGGACTAGGACTGTTCAATTCTTATTATAAATTCGTAACACTCTTGCCTTCAGTTCTTCACTGTTTTTTTCATTGCTCTACAAAGTTCGTCTTCTACTTGAGTTGTCTTCTCCGAAAGTCACCGGTAAGTTCTTCACTTTTTTCAAATTCTTTCTCTTTGTTCTTGTTTTCTGTTCAGTCGTAGGTATGTATATACTGCCATACTTTCACCTTAGTTTAGCTACAAGATTCTTTGTTATTTAAAATAAAATATACAGAAAATTTAAAGAAAATAAATTAGATAAGATATTTTTAAAAATCAAACTTAAACTATGAGAAAGAAAATCAAAATCAAAATCATATTTAATTGTTTTTTTAAAGTCATATACATATATGTGTTTCTCTATAACAAAATCATTCACCCAACTTTTAATTTTTTCGTGCATTCAAGCTTTGTTTATTTATTATTATTATTTTTTTCAAAATTCTATCAAAACTTTAAAAAAATAAGCTTTGTTTATTTATTTATTTTTTAACATTGTAGTTATTTATGTTGTTTTAGATTCTCTTGAACATGAAAGACATAATGAGCGAAGAATATATGAATGAAGAATTATCAGAATCTGAACTTCCACCGGTGGAGACCATAGTTAAAGGTTTTCTTAAACGTGCTAGCGAGGATCCTGGAGTAGCAAAACTTAAGAGAGAATTAGAGCTTTCCAAGAAGAAGAATGGTAGTACTTTAGACTTCTTTTATTCTTTGTCTATGCCAAAGCAAAATAGATCAGTGATCATGGCACAGGTAGACAAAACAACTGATTCTTCAGAACAAGATACAAGAAGCTTCAAATGGACACAACCTGTAGTATTTGATAAGGGTAGTAGTTCGACCCTAAGTAGCTTGAAGAAAGACGAGAAGGAAGAAAAGCAGAGAAAGGAACAATCTGAACATCCACGACAGCTGGTTTTGGAGGTACAGGTGGAACCTCCCATGCCAGAAAGGTTCAGAGCTATTGTTGAAAGTATGAATGGTTCGGATGTTACATTTGTTATAGAAAAAGAATTAACAAAGACAGACTTAAAGCAGCAAAATAATCGTCTATCTTTACCGAAGAAACAAATCAAAACCGATAGTTTTCTTACTAGTGAGGACAAGGACATACTTGATGCAAAGGCAAATAATGAGATTAAGGTATTATTGTTTACACCATGTGAGAAGAAGGTGGGAGTGACGTTTAAGAAGTGGAGAATGAACAACACTTTCGTTTATAATATCATCGGAGATTGGTTTAAGAAGGTGGTAGATGACGCAGATAATAAACTGAAAGTTGGAAAAATGGTTCGACTTTGGTCATTTCGAAACATGTTGTCACAAAACTCACAGTTGTGTTTTGTTTTAGATTATGATTAGATTATATGTTATGAATTCAATCCAAGGATATTCATTCTGTGTGTTTATATATATGATGGATTTGATGTTTTCATCCTCTTATATATAATATAAATTTTGTTTTGTAACATTTGGATTATTAATAATTATCTTTATTTATACTTTAGGTTATATATACCCTTTTATCCATAATACATTAATCTCATTTTTAGGTTTAGGGCAATTTTTTTCTAATCATGATGATGATATGATAATAAAATCATGGCCGAATAACATCTGCCCACCCAAAGTTTGCCCTAAAGATAAGTTACCACCCAAAAAGTTTCAAAATGACACTTTGCCACTCACAAGTCAATTCCGTTAATAAATTCCATTAACTATCGTATATATTTATTATAAAAACAAAAATACCCTTTACCATTTGACTTTATATTTATTTATTATTTTATGTTATATCAACAAAATCAATTACTTATAAACACACTCTTTAAATATGAAATTACTAATTTATTCGATAATGTAAATTACCAATTTATTTTTATAATTTGAAACCTTTACCATTTTGTCCCTAGTTGCTGCAACTCTAAACTAGTATTTATATTTAAGAAATTTTGTCAATTTAAACCTAATAAAACTAAGTATTAGCATTACAAATTTGCTTAAATAAGCATCCAGATTATAAAATTACAGTGTATATATATTAGGAAATTTTGTCAATTCAAACCCAATAAAAATAGGGAATTCAAAACAAAGAAATTTTCTCATTCATTTCTTGAAATTGAAAAAGTTTTGCTTTGACCCTTCCACTTTCTAGCTCCTTGAAGCTTGCTTTTCCTTTGCTTTCTCAGTATTCAAAACCTACTTCTCCAGTGGCTTGTGCCTTTTCCATGTGGTTGTTGCCCCATTGCACTACAAATTTAAAAGATGTGCATAGCTCTAGAGAAGAAATCATGATAATGAGGTCTTACTATCAAGGTCATTGCATCAGAAGCTAGAGTCTATTCCTTGCTTACAGACCATGCATGCCCATCCTTCTACGTATATCTTGTATCTGCCACCACAATTAATTATGTAATTAACAACACTTTCATTATCAATAGTGAAGAATTCAGTCTATTAATTAATAACTTGTGGGTGCATAAGAAAACATAGTACAATTATATATCTTTGCTCCAATCCTAAACAAACAAGCAACAATCCAAAAACAACAAATGTGCAGCTGATGCCTATTAACTATGACCTGAAAAAAGAAAAGAACAAAAAGAGAAAAAAAAAGAAGTAAAAAGTATATACCAACTCTATTTTCACATGGGGTTTCACCAGCAACATACAATCATAGAGCGGCATTTTCTCTGCCCAACACTGTTTATTTCAACTGCCAATACAAAGTTATTGTTAACCATGACCTGAAAATAAGAGATCAAAACCCATAATCTGCTGCTTCAGCATAAGAATCAGAAAGTACTCGAAAACAACCATAGAAATATAGAATAATTCTCGGATTTGTTCTAGCTAGCACTAAGAAAGTCAATACTCCTTCAGTCAATATATCATTCAACCAGTCATACAGCCCCCTACTTTTCTATCCGAAACTATGTATTTCCACAGAAAAAAAAAAAAAAGACATTATTAACTTTGACTTTAAAAAGTGATCAAAATCTCATAATCTGCTAGTTCAATTATCGAAAAAATTCCATTCTCTTGAGTTCGTTCTAACACTAAAAAGATAAATAAACACCCAGTAAATGTATTCAAGATTCAAACTAGGGTACAAACATCAAATATGAGTTAGTTTTTAATCTAAAACGAAAAGAACAAAAGAAGAAGATTACCTACAGCGTAAACATTCGCTTTCTTCTGTTGTAAACAACGTTTAGTCTTCTACTGTCACCAGTGTTTCTTCAATCGTCGTCCTTCCCGGTTAACCAGTTGCCGCTTACAACCCTGTTTTTTTTTCTTAATTCTCATCGTAACCAGTCTCCAGTACTCGCTTTCAATCCTATTTTTTTGCAGTCGCCAATCGCCCTACTCATATTCATTGAATTCCCTCCCCGACCCTTTGGAAAAAGATCTCAATTTGCATAAGGAACCTCTTTGTATTTAGGAAAAACTGTTATTTCCAGGTCGGTTGAACAAACCTAGCCCTTCTTTGGAGGAAAAAAAAATGGAATGTCACCAGTCGATACTCACTGGTTGCCGCACCCAACAGTGGAGGAAAATTAAATGCCCGTTCCTTTCCCCCATTTTTTAACCCTAAGTAAACTTTGGTGGGACACGTGCCAACCATTCACGAGCTACATGAACCGAGATTTCGATTTTATATTTTGATTTTTGCGATTTTATGTAAATTGACCATGCTGTCTTTCTTCATAACGGATTTTTGACCATCTTACCCCTCTTTATAATGGTATTTATTGGTGGAATAGACCTGTGGGTGAGAAAGTGTCATTTTGAAAGTTTTTGGGTGGTAATTTATCTTTAGGGCAAACTTCAGGTGGCCGGGAACATGTCGTTAATAAAGGTTTTAAAACCTAGCCCAGCTCGATCGGTTGAATCAGGAACTGGATTCATAATTTCCATTGTTCATGGCAAACTCGAGAGAGGAGGACGACGAACAAAGAGCAATTGGTAGCTAGGATGTTGGGGATTTTGAAGAGGAGGGGCTGATGAGTCTAAAGGTGACAATAGAGGCAATTTTTGGTGGGTGAAATGATCGAAAATCACAAAAATGCGTGGTAGCTTGTCGATGATTGAGGACGATGATTGGCGAGCAATTGTTGGCTGGTATGTTGGGGGTTTTGAAGAGGAAGGGCCGATGAGTCTAAAGGTGGCGATGAAGGCAATTTCTAGTAAGTGAAATGACCGAAAATTGTGAAAATTGCGCAACGACAACAACAACTGTTTCTGGCGATTGGCGAGGTGAACGGGGATAAGGTGAGATGGGTTTTAGTCAGAAGGTTGAGGGGAGAGTTTTCATGGTGATGGGGAGTATTTTCGATGTCGGAAATAAGTTATATTTGGCCTGGGTTGTTGATTGCCCATTTAAATTAGGGGTTTTTTTGCAATATTTTAAACCTATAGGGACCTATTTGTTAGATTTCAAACTTTTTTACACGCTGACATCACTGGTTTGACCCGCTGGTCAAACCAGTTCAACTTAAGACCTGACCACTTTGCCGGGTTTCACCCCGGGTTGGGTGGTTTTAAAAAAACCTTGCCAAAAATCATTAACAAGAGAGAGAGAGAGAAGAAAAGTTATCTAAGGAACATATTATCTTATTTTCCAGTTATCAAGTGTAATGCAACTCGATCTCTTCGGCTTCGTTTGGTTGGATTTTGGGAATACTACTTTTAGTATTCCCAAAAAAGTTAAACAGTAAAATACCAAAAAACTCATAATATTATTCAACTTTATTCAACTTTTTTTAAACCCTATAAATTTGTTAATTTAATTAAATACCCCTAAATATTTTTAATGTTTTTGTTACAACGACTCCACCCTCCGGCGGTGGTGGTCAGTTGTCCGTATTTGAGGGTGGGTTAGAGGTGTTTTTGTTAACTTTTAATGTTTTATTATAGGGGATGTTTTGTAAAAAAACAAACATAGAGGGTATTTTATTAATTTGTAAATCTTACATCGTAATACCTGCCCAATTCAACTTGTTTTTAACTTTTTTCAAAAAACTTTTCTCAAAAACCCAAAATTTTGAACCAAACAAAGCCTTCTTTTTTACCCAATACTGCAACACTTCATCCCTCTTCTCCAACTTTTTTAGACGATCCTCAAGACTTTCTATGTCCCCAATTTGATTAGTGTAAAACTTCCGTGGTTCCTTAATTATGACTATGATAAAAACTCTTTACCGCATCAAAATCACTAAAAATTGACCGATTCTATTTTAAAACGCTTCTCCCTGTTACAGCTAGCCCCTCCTATTAAATGGATGTGAAATGTGTCCCTCCCCCTCCTTGATCTTCCTCTGTTTGACAATTCTCCATTTGAATGTCCCCCATTTGACTGTCATAGTGGAGTATCTTTTAGGCAGTTTATGCCCTTAGCCATTACAAGAAAAAGTATCTTATACGACTTTATTCAATAGTATACGTAGAGATAATTTCTAATTTATATAAGTATTAATACAACATCATCCAGCTAGTGGCATTGGATCTTTTCTCTGTCTCTCCTTTATCAGTCTTGGAACTGATTGCTTTATTGGTAGCACATTGTGAAATTAGTATAAGATGATTTGGTCATTGTTTCGAAATTAGCTAGTCAATTGTTCGAAGCAGTCGTGTTTTTAGTTATTTTTCTCATGTCATCACTAAACATATATGGGATACTAACTTTGATCATAATCTCTAATATTGTATATTATGTTCTTTTTGACAATTTTTTCGATACTATCTTATTCTGTTTACTAATAGGGAAATTGTTGAATGATTTATTAAAGAATATTTAGAGTGCCAGAAATTCACTTCGTTTATATAAACAAGTTATATGAAATACTAAGTCGTTACATTGAACGTTAAACTTGTAAATGAAATAAAACAAACCTGTAAAAGTCCTCCACTATCAATAACTGTATAGTATATCTGGGATTAAATGTAAACAAAGAGCCATAAATAAAGTATCAAACTAGTAAAAGGAGCATAATATATAAGTTATTATTAAACTGTCACTAAATGACTGGTCAAGGGAGAGGAATTTGAGATTTGTATACCCATCTTCTACGTTAATATTTCCCTTTTCTTTTATTTATTTACTTAATTCGGTGGTATGAAATTAAACTTCCAGAGCTTCGTAGTTCAAATCAGTTACCGTTGATTAATTGACGTACAAGAAACCATTTACAATTAGACATCAACTAAAATTACTGTCCATTTAGGAAACAAGAAGTTTAAATCACTTGAAATTACTGTCAATTAAGATTGATTTAGGAAACATAATTTGGACAGGACTAGGACTATTCAATTCTTATTATAAATTATTGTCTTCAGTTCTTCACTGTTTTTCTCATTGCATTACAAAGTTCGTCTTCTACTTGAGTTGTCTTCTCCCAAACTCACCGGTAAGTTCATCATGCCTTTTTCTTTATTTTTTTTTAAGTTCTTGTTTTCTGTTAAGCCGTAGGTATATATATACTTCCATACTTTCACTTTAGTGTAGATATACATGATTCTTTATTGTTTAAAATAGAATATACAGAAAATTTAAAGAAAATGAATTAGAGAAAATATTTTTAAAAATCAAACGTAAACTCTGAGAAAGAAAATCAAAATTTTAATTAATTGTTTTTTTAAAAGGAATATACTTATAATTTTTTCGTTCATTCAAGCTTTGTTTATTTTGTTTATTTTTTTAAATTCTATCAGAACTAAAAAGAAAATAGTTTATCAAGTATTTTTTAATTCATAAAAGTCTTCAAAATTAAATAAACTAGCATTGATCTAAATCTATATATTTTTTGATATAAAACATGGATACAAAAAAATATCTTTAGAAGTAATAGGCTAATAATACTGCAAAAATATTATTAAAAGCAAGGCAATAGCACGATGAACTGAAACATCATATCAATTTCGCAGCTTTGAACTTGAAATTAATTATTTACCGTTGGATTAACCCTTATATATCTAAAAGGAATTATGAAACAATAAAAACAGGAAAGCAAATTAAAATATAGTTAGGTTTCCATTTTGGAAAAGAAGTTTAGTTGAGAAGCATACGGATTACACAGATTATAAATTCATTGTTTATGTTGTTTCAGATTCTCTTGAAAAGAAAATACGTCATTAGAAGAAAGATGTTTTCTGAAGACGCGATGAAATCTGAGTGCAATGATTCTTCCATAGAATATATGAGTGAAGAATCATCAGAATCTGAACTTCCATCGGCGGCGACCATACTTAAAGGTTTTCTTAAACGTGCTAGCGAGGATCCTGAAGTGCCAAAACTTAAGAGAAAATTTAAGCTTTACATGGAGAAGTATGGTACTTGTTTAGGCTTCGCGTATTCTCTCTCTGTGCCGAAGAAAAAGAGATCAGTAATCATAGTAGACAAAGTAACCGATTCTTCAAAACAAGATACAAGAAGCGTCAAATGGACACAACCTGTAGTATTTGATATGGGTAGTAGTTCGACCCTAAGTAGCTTGGAGAAAGACGAGGGGCATGAAGAGCAAAGAAAGGAAAAAAGGAGAAAAGTTAGTTCCAAGAAGATGACAGTCGCGGTTCAACGACAGTCGGTTTTGGAGGTAGAGGTGGAACCTCCCATGCCAGAAAGGTTCAGAGCTATTGTTGAAAGTATGAATGGTTCGGATGTTAGATTTGTTATACAAAAAGAATTAACACAGACAGATTTAAAGCAGCAAAATAATCGTTTATCTTTACCGAAGAAACAAATCAAAACCGATAGTTTTCTTACTAGTGAGGACAAGGACATACTTGATGCAAAGGCAAATAATGAGATTAAGGTATTATTGTTTACACCATGTGAGAAGAAGGTGGAAGTGACGTTTAAGAAGTGGAGAATGAACAGCACCTTTGTTTATAATATCATCGGAGCTTGGTTTAAGGAGGTGGTAGATGATGCAAATAATAGACTAAAAATTGGAAAAATCGTTCGACTTTGGTCGTTTCGCATTCCAGACATGTTGTCACAAGGCTCAAAGTTGTGTTTTGTTTTAGATAATTGTGATTAGATTATATGTAATGAATTCAATCTAAGGATAGTCATTATGTTATGTAATATATATTTGATGGACTTAATGTTTTCATCCCTTTATAATATAAATTTTGTTTCTTTACTATGGATGTTGGCTACCTATTGCCCATTGCTGAACGTATATATATATATATATATTAAGACAGAGATCTTGAGTGTTGTTGATACACTCAATTTAATATAAATCAAATTATTCATATGAGTTAAGAGTAATACTACACCATCCCCCGGGGCCCTGGAAGTGTTGTTGATATTCACTCAATTGAATATAATAAAATTTTTCATATGAATTATGATAAATACTACAACTTTTTTTTATCACTGGGATGTTCGAACTAGTCTGTGCGTATTTTAACTAATTCTTGGAGGCCCTAAAACTGTCAACTGGGTAAAAGTTCTAGTGACCACCCCTATTAGTAGTTAGAAGGACTATAACGTAAAAGCTCATAAAATCTTTTTTTGCTATTTTATCATTAAGTCATCCAGTGATGGTTAGTAATACTACACATACAAAGACTCATTTATATAAAGTGATGTGACAGTACTCTTGCATTGATATATCATTTATTATCATTTAATACGTATTTATTAATATTTTTATATTAATTCATCTAATTATATTTTGACACAATACTTTGTTTGAACGATACTATATAAAATCTTTGTAATTGTAATATTATTGAACATGTAAAGAGAGGTATCCATTAAAAACAATCCCAAAGTCTGAAGCCCAACAACAATCGAAATAAGCCCAATAATAAAAAAGCCGGCTTGATAAAAACTTCCCTCCCTTTTCATACCCATCCACAACAGAACAACAAAAACAAAAACAAATACGAAAATAATACATACTTCCAACACAACACAAAAACTGTTTCGATTTTCATCCCTCTCGTTCTCGTTCTCTTTCTCTGTCTCTTTGATGCGTGCGCTCTTCACAAACCCAATCAAAACCCCATTACTCTCCCATCTTTTCTCCTGCTCTAACTTCCTCCCAATCCGACACGGCCTCTCCGACTCACTGCTCCCGTCTTTCCTTCGAGTCGACTCAACCCCCTCTTTCACAACTCAAAGATCGGCACTCTCGATGGCGGCGATTCCTCCGAAATCGCCGAGCGCCGAGGAGGAGGGACTCGCCAGAAGGTTCTGGATCAAGTTTAAGAGAGAATCCGTCTTTGCTATGTACACTCCCTTTACGCTCTGTTTGGCTTCTGGAAATCTAAAGATTGACACCTTCAGGAATTACATCGCCCAAGATGTTCACTTTCTTAAAGCTTTTGCTCAAGCGTAAGTGGGTTTTTGGACTTCTTTTGGTTTTCGTCTCGTATTGGTCTGTTTCCTTTCTGAGAAAATGTCCGAAAATGGGCAAGATTGTGAGAATCTGAGATCCAAATTGTGTTTCTTTCAGTGTTTGCAATGTCTAGGAGGAGGGATAATGTTGTGTATATTGAATTTTGTTATTTAGGAATGTTTCGAATCCGAGAAAATGTGGCACATTAAGAGAAAATTGAAAATCTAAGATCGGAACTGTAGGAAAAAGAAAAGAAATATAAGTAGTATTAGATTTTTATTATCGGGGAATGTTTGATTGCTGAGAAATTGAGAAAGAAAGATTTAGAAAATTAGAATTTTCATATATTGTGTTTGATATATGAGAGGTTGATCGTTTGGGAGGTCTAGTATGACCTTTTGATGAAATTTTAATATTCTGTTTTGATATACGATCTGCTGAGTAGCATTTGTTGCTGACGAAGTGTGGGAAAACTAAAGAAGAAAAATTGTTCAATTGATTGATTATGTACACTCAGTGGTTTCAACAAAAAGATTTGTTGATAGAATGATAGAGTGAATGGACTGATTTGATTATTTAGAAATTTCTAGGTTATCCAAAATATGAAAAAAGAAAAAAGATTGGTTTGAGTATAAATGTATTGAATGAGAAAATATAACTATTGGCATGTTAAATATAATTACAATATGTGGGAATTTTGGCACGTTTGCTCTATGGATATCGTTTTGGTGCTGGAGATAGATCATTGTAAATATATAGGAATTGATATTGTAAATCTAGTTTTGAATTAATTAAAAGAGATGATTGGGATAGTACCACAAGTATGAGAAAAAAATATCTAGGTTTTCTCATTGCTTGAGAATACTGAAGCTTTACTGCGAGTGCGTTTGCATAATTCACTTGGCTGGCCTTTTTTAAGGTTGAGTTTATTGTTTGTGGAAAGAAGGGCAGTATCGAACATATGATTGAAGGCTTTTTATCCCCATTTTCTTCTAGTGTGCTTTCTCGGCAACCAAATGAAGTGTTAGACTTTTATTGATGGTGAAAATTGTTGCACTACTTTATTTCTGTTTCTAAAGCTTAAATCAACATCTGATTTGCATTTTAAGAATATTTATATATAGTTCTCTCACGCTGTGTATATAGAATTAAAGGGCTAGGTATCTATTGATGGCTGTTCCACTTTTTTTTTTGTTTTGGGTCTGTTTGCATATTCAGGTATGAATTGGCAGAGGAGTGTGCAGATGATGATGATGCAAAACTTTCAATCTCTGAATTGAGGAAGAGTGTTCTGGAGGAGTTAAAAATGCACAATTCATTTGTAAAGGTAATATAAAATAATTCATTTAAAAGTTTAGGTAATTGAATACTGAAGATTATATTTTCCATGTAATTGGCTTGTGAATTTATGTAATGTTAACTGCCCAAACTATTATGGGACTAAACATCCAGTTGGCTTTGATAGTTACAATATTTCAATGGTCATAGCATTCATTGCTGCATAAAAAGTGATGCCTTTTTTCATGTTGATTTTAGATCTTAAACCATAATCAAAGCATAGGATTTTGGTTTTAGTGGATGGTTAATTGTTTTGTTTTTTAGACACTGCCAAGATACAATCTTTTGGATGTTTTTTGTTTTTAGTATTGACAGTTTGCTTGAAAAGAAATGAACAATTTTGATCTGAGTGGCACTTTACCTGACTCAATGGCAACCTTTTTCTTGTTATTACGAAAGATATGCTCTGGATTTTCTCTAAGAAGATGGAACTTTTCCTTCGAATGCTGTCTAAGTTACAACGAAGTTTGTCTACTAATGGTTTTATTTTGATTTATGGAAGTAAAACTTATTTCTTTTCATGTAATGGAGTATAGTATTTTCGTTTTCTGAATGTTTTGAGTCTTGCAGGAGTGGGGTCTGGACCTTGCTAAAGAGGCTTCTATTAACTCTGCAACAGTAAAGTATACGGAATTCTTGTTGGCAACAGCATCTGGGAAAGTTGAAGGTGTCAAAGGTCCTGGAAAACTTGCAACTCCATTTGAAAGAACAAAAGTTGCAGCTTATACATTGGGTGCTATGTCACCTTGCATGAGGCTGTATGCTTTCCTTGGTAAGGAGTTCCAGGCATTTCTAGATCTTAATGAAGGCAATCACCCTTACCAGAAGTGGATTGACAATTATTCTTCTGAAAGTTTTCAGGTATGTCTTTATTTGAATGGTAATGTCATTTTCTACTTAATGGTGAATCTGATAATAGTTTGCTTAGGCTTGGAGGAAAATGAATTACCTAGATGGCACTATTTCTTCATTTCAAATATTGTATTCTTTGAGTTCAGGCATCAGCTCTGCAAAACGAGGACTTGCTGGATAAACTTAGTGTCTCTTTGACAGGCGAAGAACTAGACATCATAGAGAAGCTTTATCACCAAGCCATGAAACTTGAAATTGAGTTCTTCAATGCTCAGCCACTTGCTCAGCCTACAGTAGTTCCTCTCATTAAGGAGCATAATCCTGCCAGAGATCATCTTATTATATTTTCTGATTTTGATTTGACTTGCACTGTTGTTGATTCTTCTGCCATTTTGGCAGAGATCGCAATAGTGACAGCCCCAAAATCTGACCAAAATCAACCTGAAAGTCAACTTGATCGGATGTCATCAGCTGAGTTGAGGAATACTTGGGGCGACCTCTCCAGAGAGTACACAGAAGAGTATGAACAATGCATTGAAAGCATTGTTCCTTCTATGAAAGGTATTTTGCATGACAATTTAACATCCAACTCTTGGATGAAGTTTCTGTTTTTAGTGTATTAGGGTTTGACTTTGTGGGATTTTGCAGTGGAGCAATTCAACTATGAAGCTTTATATGACGCTCTTGAGCAACTCTCAGACTTTGAGAAGAGGGCGAATTCTAGAGTGATTGAGTCTGGAGTACTGAAGGGTGTAAATCTTGAAGACATTAAACGAGCTGGTGAACGCCTGATTCTTCAAGATGGTTGTACTACTTTCTTTCAGAAAATTGTAAAGAATGAAAATTTGAATGCAAATGTCCACGTACTTTCATATTGTTGGTGTGGTGATCTCATCAGAGCAGCTTTTTCAGCAGGTATACATTAAGCATATAGAATTTTGGAATGCAGACTTCATGACATATACAGTGACGCCATAATTTGCTATGTTAAGATTATGAAAGTACAACTTGCTTATCTTTTTGGACTTTGCTCACTTAATTGTGCTTATTTATGCTAATACGTAGATACTTGACCTTCTGCAGTTAAAAATAGTTTTAGCAACTTAGTAGAGAAAACCCAATCTCTCGTTTTTAGTGCTATATTTTACTGCTCTAGTATCCCATTTGTAAAAAATAACTTTGAGATTGGGCTTTGTTTGTCTGTCTTACCATAAGCCCACTATATAAACTTATTCCGCCACAAAGTTTCCATGTCTCTTTTTCTCTATAATTTATTTATATCATTATTATTTTGCTTTAGTATAAGATTCGGACTGAAATAAGTTTGTATTCTTTACTTAGAAGCCCAAAACCACCCCCCTACCAAGCAAAGAAATAGGAAAACGAAGAAATCATGATTTTTCCACTTTTATGCAGACAGGCTAAAAGATGTTGCAAAGGTTATATATATATATATACACACTCTGGGCTGCAGTTTTTATTTTTTATTATTCACTGGTGGAAACCTGAAGTTCAAACTTGTGAACATAATGCTTAAAAGACATTAGTGAGTCTGAGTCATGCTAAGGGACGGGACTCCCAATACTTTTGATTCAGTTTCTCTTGTCCTTAAAATGGAGTCATTTTGGTTTACCAAAATTATTTGCTTCTTGGCTCTGTGAGATTGATTAGAATTTTGATGGAATAGTACTTAAAAAACTGAAAATACTAAAATAAATTGAAATAAGTTGTTTGATTAGGAACATTTTAACTTGCAAGAAACGTAAGTCCAGCATTGCTTTGTGGTTTAGAGGTTTTTCTACTCCCTTCTTCATAACTCATTTACTTTATACCCAAAAATATTGAACATTATATGAATCAGACTGCTTGTAGTCTCAATTCTGTGTTTGGCATGCATAATGCTTTGAAATGACCAGTATTTTTGGTTTTGTTCTGCAAAAAAGTTATTTGCTGGGACGGGTAGTCGTTTAATATGGACCTGTTTAGTTATGTTAAACATACACACATTCATGCAGATGGACACACACACACTCCAACACAAGAAGACTAGTTTTTTTTTTTTTTTCTTTACTAAGAATTTACTACCTAAGTAATATCATCTGAAGAGCTTTACAAAATTTTATATTGGGTTGCAATTCTTTCATGGGCTTCAACTGTATTTTCAATTATGTCCATGTTCCATCTGCTTGCTGGTTTTTTTTTAAGTCAAAAGGATCAGTAGAATTTTATTTTTCTCCTATAAAACTTCGACGATGACATCATTGCTGATCGGAGATGTCTTTTCAACTACATCAGTAGTTGGTTGAATGTGTATCCTATGCCATTTTGATTTGCCTGTTATTTTGTCATCAGTTATACTTTAGTTTAATTCCACAAGTGTTCTGCAGCTTACGGATTATTTGATTTCTTAAACATCTGCTTATAATCTTCACGATCTCTCTCCCTTTTTTTGTGTGTGTGTGTGTGTGTGTAAATTCTCAATCTTTTTCCTTCTGAGGTTTGTTAAAACACTCAATACATTTTTTTATTAGAATTTTTCTTTTAATCAAGCAGGGGGTCTAAATCTTCTGAATATACATGCAAATGAGTTCATTTTTGAAGAATCCCTTTCCACCGGCGAAATTGTTAAGAAAGTGGAGTCTCCCACAGACAAGGTTCGAGCTTTCAACAATATTGTACAGAACTACGGCAGTGGCAGAAAGAAATTGACTGTTTATATTGGAGATTCAGTGGGTGACTTACTATGTCTGCTTAAGGCCGATATAGGCATTGTGATTGGATCTAGTTCAAGCTTAAGGAGAGTGGGAAGTCAATTTGGTGTCTCTTTTGTACCATTGTACCCTGCCTTGGTTAAGAAACAGAAGCAATATGTTGAAGGAAGCTCCGGCAATTGGAAGGGGCTATCTGGCATTCTTTATACAGTCTCAAGTTGGGCTGAAGTACATGCCTTCATTTTGGGGTGGTAGAGAATTTTTTTTTTTCCCTTTTGCTCTCACCACTCATTCATGTTAGTTAGGTCAAATGAAGAAACCATTCATCTATATAATGGAACACAAAGATACAAATTGGTGGCTGATTTTATTCGGGCCACATCTGCTGTTATTCCCTTTCCCTTTTTTTTCTCTCTACAGAAGGTCATCCATTCTAAAGTGTAATGTCGGATCTATTAAGAATGCTGTAAAGTAGGTATCTATCTTCTATTATTTCTCCTTATTTTCGTAATGACATAATTCTTTCTTGACATATCGTTGCATTGATGCAAGTACATTTGCCTGATTTGTTTCCCAGGAATCTGGAGATTTCAAGCTGCAGTGAATTGTAAGAAGAGGGAGTTTGATCAATTTGTCCATATAAATGTCATTAAGTAATGTATTTCTACTTCTATAGGCTATGAATGTTTCTTTCATAGATGGCTGGAATGGCAAGTTTGAGAAAAACTAATGGATCTTTTATTTGCATCTGTGAAAATCTGAGGTTGTTGCTGGCTATTGATTAATCCTGCAGCTTCCTTTAATAGATAAGCTGTAATTCTGCCTTGCTCAATGATTGAACATTTTATAATCTCATTACGGTTCTCCTCTGAGTAATTCTTTAAGATTGATTTAGTATAAAAGGATCGGCAGATCGTCCAATTAACTCATATGAATGTATCTCTGGTTTTTCAGTTCAAATTATTGTTTGGATTAGTTAGATATGGATGAACCAAACTTGAAATGCAGAAGACAAATGTTATATGCTTGTTACATCTTACATTGTTCGTGAGTGAGTCAGTTTATAAGTTCTGGGTTCTCTTCAACTAAGTAATTATGGCTTGGGTGGAACGATGAACGATGTTTGTTTAATATCTTAAAGTAAGTAAAACTATGCTCGTTAGACTTAAAACAGATAATATTTACTTGGTTAAACCTCAGACCGACTATATATTTTAGTTGCACAGTGTGTATTCTGATTCTATTTATTTCCACCCATTTGAGATGCACTAAAATAATCCAAATTTGCATCCCTTCTGTGAAGAATAAATTTTGTGCAGAATTTTAAGTGGCTTTTTGAAACTGGAGAACTATGATTCCATGAAATTGAGATGTGGGCATCTGATCCTTGATGATATGGTCAAAATAAGCGTAACATCAAATCTTTTTTTTTTTTTTTTTTAAATTCTTTAATTGTACATAGGACAAGCACTCAAATCAATTATGAATTTTAGAAAGCCTTGTTGACTACACATTTTGTGCTTTCACCAAAGACAGATTTTCTCACCACCTTTCCCAGTTCCCACAATATGTCATCATGGAGTTTATTAAATTATAATTTTTAGAACTAGAGGGAAAAGATCATCCACACTACCCAAGTTTTGATTGATTACATAATAATATTCATAGTTTCAAAAATATCAACCAAACTCCTTGTAGTTTCAAAAATATTAATGATAAGTCTCGTATAGTTGGAAAACCCCAATTTTCTTTATTGTTTTTACTTGTGAATATTGGTGTATTCAAATTTATGGTATATTATTAAGATTTTTAGGTTAAACAAATGGATCTGTTATATATATGACCAGAGGTGTCCAGGTTAACTTACATGTACTTCAACTAATCTCTTAGAACCTTGAAACTACTAGCTAGATAAGAATTTTAGTGGCTACCTTTATTAACAAATGATGAGAGACTTGAATTCAAGACCTTTTGAGTAATACATTCAAAAATCTCTATCGAACCATTCGACCACCTAAAAGTAATTAGCAAAAAGTATTATAATCTCCTAGAATCATTAAAATTTATGTTGGATAACCAAAAGCACCTCCTAAGATTATCAAAACCTCATATAAAAGTAAAATAAATCTCCTTTAATACTTTCTAACAATTGTGGATATATTTAGTATTAATCGATATTACAAGGTACGTGAAATAAACTGTAAAACTCACATTGACATTTAAATGCATGGGATAATGTTGATACTATTTAAAATTTAAAACTATCTAATTGATATTAGCCTAAAACTCAGGGATCATGGGTGATATTTGTCAAAAAAAGAGTACACGACAACACAAACACTAATAAGTAATAATTGAAAGATAACCTGTAAAGTTTTTCCCTAAAATAAAGGAAGTTAATTTTTAGAAGAATAATTGCTTTGAAACTTTGCCATTCTTAAAGCACTCTGGAGCTTTTGGCTCTAACAACAACAAAAGAAAAAATATTATATAAAAAAAAATTAGGGTTAGGTGTCCAGGAAAATCTTGTTTGGTGGCAGCAATGATCTGGTGGGGACGACCGTCGACAAATGTCTTACCTATAGAAAAGAATAATTATGCTTAATTTCCATATTATTATTACACCCATGATTTTAATTACTGTTAAATTTATTAAATCATTATCACCACTAAAATAAGCACTTTCTATTACGGTTTTGGCTTTTGGTCTCTTGCGTGTCACATTTGTATGCAAATTTATCAAATCATACTTCTAGATAACAATAATCCATTTTCTAATTTTCTTTATATTAATTAATTATCTTATTTGGTCCTCTATAATTGGTGATAGATTTTTTTTTTTTTTTTTTTTTTTATGATCAGAGGTGTCCGAACAACTTACACACACTTTAACTAATCTCCCAGAACCTTATAATTATCGGTCCAAGTAAGAGTTCTAATTTTTTTATAATAATTAATTATCTTATTTGATCCCCTATAATTGGTGATAGAATTTTTTTTTTTTTTTTTAATGATCGGGGGTGTTTAGGCTAGTTTATGCGCACCTAAACTAATCTCCAACCTTGAAACTACTGACCGGATAAGAACTATAATGACTATCTTTATTAGCAATCAAGGATGGTGATAGAAAATTGTTTGGTCAATTTAGTGTTTTTAATATATGCATCATTAAATAAATAATTACAATTATTCCTTTATCTATTATATAATATATTTAGTTAAAATATTACCAAATTTATTTGAAATAGAAGTAAGAAGCACTAGAATATTTCTTGAAAAGCACTTAATATAAATTTAATTAGTGATGTTTCAAACCTCATTGTAATTTTTTAAATAGGCTTTCCGAAAGCCATTCTAAACCACTCAATAAACTATTTCTATTATAATGAAAATATAAATTAATAAAAGAGTAAACGAATAGATTAACAGCATAGACCGAGTTTGCTCTTTATTCGCTACCAAAATATAAATTTAGATAATAAAATAGTATTTTAAAAGTCTGTTAATAGGAAAGTGTAATTAAACTATTATTTGAGTGAGAAAAAGTCCTTAACTCCATACAAAATAACAATAAATTCAATCCATTTAATTTTCTAAAATACAGAACTTGCAGCCTCATTAGCAGCCAATCTTGAAAATATTGTCCTAATTGTGTAATAAACTTTGTGATTAGAGTGTAATTAATGGAGTGCTTTGATCATGACATTAACCCATTAATAAATAAATAAATAAATAAAAAGAAAATGTGGTATAGCTAGCAAGGATTAAAACTTAGTCGGATTAGCACTGGAATCAAATCTAATCAATCTTAATTCTCCAATCAAAGTGTTATTTGACTTCTAAACTGGATTTTAATTTTGTTGATCCACTAGACTTTACCCCACGAAATTTTTTTTTTTCTTATTATTATTTTCAATATTTGCATTGTCAAAAGGGCTGAGTCATTGATCGATTGTTGATCTATCTGACCATTTTCTGCCAATGTTTTTCTTTACTTTTACGCAAAAAAAAAAAAAAAAAAAAGCTTCCTCCTTTAGTAGGATTTATTAGATTTTATATTGGGGTTAATGAGGAAGTTCAATCCTGCTTTTTATTCATTTAATAAAACTAAACTATTCTTCATCGTTTATCACACATAAGTTATGTTAATGCATGCACCACTGGAAAAGTGGACAACAATTATGCTCCCATGTCGAGACCTAGCATTGGCGTAATAATAATATGTTTAGTCTTTTAAGTTCGAGTCCCTATAACTGTTAATATTGAGGATCATTGAAGCTCGTATCTGATTAATAGTTTCAAAGTCTTAAAAGAATAGTTGAGATGCGTATAAACTATCCCAGACACTCCCGATAAAAAATAATAATAATAATAATACACTGATGCAATATGTATGAATTTAATACTCAGCACTTCTAGTGTCGGGGTAATGGTATTCCTCCTATGCAAGTCGTCTGGATCGAAGGAGTATTGAAAACTTAGTCATAAGATCCATCCACTTTCAATTTTTGATGAAGAAGTTTCAATCCCACTTTTTTATTTATTTAAATAATTCTACATGTGTAATCACACGTGTTGATGCTCAATTTAAGCACCAACGAATTCTCACGTGTGTAATGTTGATTGGCTATTTAATATACGTGGAAAATAGAATATATGAAGAGAAATAAATGCAAAGGAGTTTTTTAAGTGGTTCGGATGCTAAGGTAGCAAGTCCTACGTCCACTGATTTGTATTGATGTTGGTGTGTGTCAGGTCGTGGTCGCGAGCTGACTTACATAAGATGAGAAAGTCAAATATGATTACGGAGAGAGATTTTCTTTTCGTTGTATGAAAAATGGCCGAATCCCCTTAACGGAAGGGTCTTCTTCCTTTATATCATACTAAAACGTATAATCATCACTAAATCCATGGTTTGGTGTGATTGTCGATGTAATCCGCTTTACGTCCCATTTCCCTTTTTCCAAGCTGACATCGCACGACTTGTGGCGTAAAACAGACGCGTGTGGGCTCCATATCACTTGGCGTCTCCGACGCTTATGTAGTCGCTTCCTCGACGGGAGCAGTCACCCTTCACGTGACTTTCCCACGCCGCCTCTTCATTTTCCCGGGTATAACGAAGCCCCCTCCCCTAGTTTTTAAGGTTCAAGGTCGTACCTTGGAAACTAAGTTACGCTGAGTTTCCGGGGTCGCTCCGACCAGACGGGATGAGCTCAAGACGTAACCCTTGGCGAACACAATCGCAGCAGCCTTCCTTGCCGAACGACGACAATCGCCACCTTAGCGACTGATCCGAGGGGCGCTCCTCTGCATGCATTCAATGAACCCTCGGTTTCATACTACATCATGCGGTCGCGCTAAGGCTTGTCGTGCACATTAAATGCCTCGCGTGTTGAGCCGGGCACCGCTGGCGGCGTGATGGCGCAGCCGTAACAAACGACGACCATTATCACGCATTTAATGCGACGAGGCGCATTTAATGCGGGGAGAGAGAGTGGGTTGTCGCTTTCAGGGCCAAGGGTGGTAACAAGCTTGATTCGCAACCCTCATATAAAAACTTGCTTTTTTCATGAGGCCACCGAAATTTCTTTCGCTTCAAGTGAAAAAACCTTTACACACCAGAATGCTTTTCTTCCGATCGGCGTTTTGTGCAATCAAAACGAGTTTCGCCTCGCCTTCCGTATCTCAAAGTAAGGTTTTTCTTTTCCCTTATCATATATATATATATATATATTTGCACTGGTTTGGCTGAATAATGGCGTTGGGTCTCTCGGCGTTTCACCGGAGTCGCGACGCCGCCATTGGATTCGAGCCGTGGATGGCGGCTCGGGTCACTTGTAGATTAGGGTGTCCCATACCATTACTCGGGGATCTAACACAAAGGTTTGGCCCTCCCCAATGACCGTGGTCACCGATGTTGCAGATCGAATGGAACCATCAACATCCGCATCGAGGAAGGAGCCAGCTCCGCCCTCGCGGAAGTTCCCGAGGACGCAAACGATGTTTACTCCTGCCTTCTTACTTGAGGAGTATAATAGAATAAAGACACAGACGATATTCGCGCAGAGGTGTTCCTCGACCACACCTGTATCACAACTATGCCCGGCCGATGGCCTTCGCCGGCATCTCTCAGGAGATCTTCAAGGGTGGAGGGAGGGAGGATTCCCTTCCATCCTTTCATCGCTGGCCCCGGATCATTTCGGGATCGCACCGATGCAATCGACGCCAAACGCGTATGTCATCGGGCCGCCGCGATGTACATCGCGTAGAGCGGCGGATATTAACGGAGCGGAGGTCTTCGTCGCCTATCACCGGTAAGAAGAGTGGGACGCGGATCAGATTCACTCGTCTGCGCACCTACCATTGCCTGGGATACATATCCCAAAGAACGGAGCCACGACCAAGTTCTTCTTTTTTCGCTTTACAATCCATTACCGCTTTTCAAAATCCAAGTGTTTTGGTTTTCTCACAGCTTCATTATCCTCCGCTGCTTTGATCCATAATATGACCGCGCAAATTTTGCAGAGCCAATAGAACGACCAGCCCTGCTCACGTTATCGCGATCCGGGACAGTCGTATCCTTCCTGTGAGTACGGGACAGAGAGCGCTGCAGGAAGTAGACAACCTGAACTTCATGGAAGCACGGTTTTTTCATGCACAGTGCCTTAACCTCCGTGAAGGTAAGTTCGCACTTTGGTTCCCTTCTCGGTCGTAGAATGATTTCGTTTACTAACGACCTTGAATGCATAAAACGATGCCCCTTCCCCAAAGGAGTCCGCAGCCTGCCGAGCGCCATTTGTCTTTCCTCGATCGAGGATTGAGAGGGGGAGGTCACGCGTCTCGTCTACCACGGCCTTCGCCCCTGGGGCTGCACTCGGCGGCCGCATGCGGGCACCCAAGGGGATTTGGAACAGGCCATTGTGACCGATCCGTCCGCCTAAGTGGAAGGCTCCGCCCAAAGAGGTCAAGGAAGGTGAAAGTGATTCAGCCCTCTCGACACGGAGATCGAATCAACGAGGGAGGAGCCTCAGGTCGCGCTGTGGATCCCTGGAGGTCCGGGTAAGGAGCCTCGGGTGAGGCAGTGGTACAAGGCGAAGGACGACTGGTCGAGACCTGCTTGATGCTCACCGCAGCCCCATCGCTTAGCCATACGCTTGACATGAGCTATTGAGTCGATGACAAATTTGCGATATCGGCGACGCACTGTACATACGTGCAAAGATCCCTGAGCAAGGTAAGACTAGCCGCATTTGAAATTTCAATCCGGTTATTTCTAATCAGATCGTCGCAGGATTGCTTGCATGAGGATGTCCATGGAGAAGACGCGCTGGGGGACGAAAGGGGACAAGTGACTGGGAAGAGGAGGTCGCTTGGCTTGCAGAGCTTGGCGTCCGAAGCCGAAAGAACACAAGCGCCTCGCGGCGGACAGTGATCGCACCAAAAGGATGCCGCCTTGCCGATCGTGGGATTTCCAAAAGGTCCGAGCTCGACCGACGTGCGAGGAGATTAAAGAGCTTCAAGGACAACCGCCCGGCCATGGCTACCTTCGGCCGGAGGTCGCGAAAAGGACCGGGTGGGAAATGCGGGCGACCTTTGAACTGGGCTCCGAGTTTGAAGAAGACAAAGGGGCCTTCGAACAAGAAAGGCTAGCCCTCGAGGCCGAGCTTCAGGGAGAGTCGGGAGAGAGTCGCTTCATTGATCAAGCGGGAATGCACGCCGAGGAGATGGAGGAGGAGAAGGCCGCGGGACGGGCGATCGGATCCATCTACGCCCTGCGCGCAAGGCGGAACCCTCCCCGATTTGGACTTCTCCACCTCCCTCCCGGAGCTCGCAGTACCTATTCGGCAGACCGGAGGGGAGGACAACAAAGCCACCGCTGTCCGCCAGAACCCGACTCAGGCGGGGTGGTGGCTCAGCTCGAAGGATCTTCCCGACCTTATCCTTAGTAGATGGGATTGTCCCCATTGTACTTTTAATTTTGTACACAAATAAGACATTTACAACTGTAACTGGGGCTGTATATAGTGCACTATTTTACAATTTGTGATTTACATAAGCGATTACATACAAATTCTTACATGCGAACAACACATGTGAACTGTTTTAAGCGAACAAAGTAATACTTCAAAAAAGGAAACTAACAAAACGAGCCCTGAGTTCGTGATTACCGATAGTAGATGGCCGGAGGTGCTTCGCGTTCCAAGTCCGGGGTACCTTGGAGCCGCTTCAATCTTTTTGAGATGGTAGGTCCCAATCCCATCACTTTGTCATCCGGCACGAACCTTCCTGGGCCCAACCGGGCCCTAGCACTCCCCGCACTTGGCCTCTCTCGGTCCCGAGGAGAACTTCCTTTAGCACCGTGCGACTCCGAAGTCTCTTCACACCTTCCTTCGTGCGTAAGAACCTTTTTGCTCATCTTGGTAGGGCCCGCTATCCTTAAGCGAAGCCTTGCCGCGACGTTCATCAATTAGATCCAAACTCGCTCTAAGTGTTCGTTGTCGTCCCTCGTTACATGTGTCCCTCCAAAGAGAACCGGTCCCGACCTCTACAGGGGATCATCGCGCAGCCCATAGGCCGAAAATGGGGTTTCCGAGGTGGAGGTCCCTGAGTTGTCAGACGCCCATAAAACTTGGGAGATCGCACCCCATTTCTTCCCTTGGCCGCCCGAGCTTGGCTTTCAGAGCTATGTTGATGGTCTTGCTTGATTCGCCTTCTAACTTGGCCATTCGCGTGGTCGGCGACCGAGGCAAATTTTTTATGGATGCCCTACTGCGCAGAAGCGCTTGAACTCCTCATTATCGAATTGCTTTCCATTATCTCGAGATAAGGGGTGTGAGGAATTCCGTAGCAACACTATGTTCTTGAGAACGAAGCTCTTAACTTCCTGGTCGTGATCGTGGCTAATTCTACTTGGCCCTTCGGAACCAGCTTTTGTAAAATAGTCTACCGAGACCACGGCATACTTAACCCTCCCTCCCAACCTCCCATCGGCATGGGGCCGATAAGATCGATCCCCCACATGGAAAATGGCCGTGGGGCTTGTCATAGTAACCCACTCGTGAGATGGTGTCAGAATGTTCGCGGGAACCGTGGCATTTGTCGCACTTCTTGACAATAATATCCCCGACGAACAATTTTGTTCCCGAGAGATCGAGAGTCGTGTGCTGGTTACCGCAGATCCCTTCATAAATTTCCCTCATGATGTAGTTCGCTTCTTTCACCGGTTACACATCGGAGGAGAGGGCATGAATCCTCTCTCCCCGTATAGTGATCGATAAGCGTGAAACGAGCAGACCTTACTGCAGGATCCTTGCCTTGACCTTGTCGCTAGGGCAAGGTCCCATCCCTTGAGGTATTGTACAATGGGAGTCATTCAGAGTCCGGCCGAACCACGCCATGGCCTCTGCGGCGATGATAGCCTGGGCATCGACAAAACGAACAGGAATGCTATGAGCCTCAATCTAATGACGAGGCTATCTTGCCAAGGCACGAGTTGCTCTCCCCGGGGATCGAGGCGATTTCAAAGTGCCTGGGCAAACGACCCCTGCAGATTACCTTCTTTCAAGTATCGGACCATGTTCCCTTCCTTGGCTGGGTATTCCCCTAGAACGCTTGACGACCAGCATGGAGTCGCTATAGATACCGATCGCGGCTTGCACCCATTTCTTTGGAGCAGTCCGACCCGGCGAGCAGAGTCAAGATTCACGCATTATTGGTCGCCTTCCCTAACCACGGAATAATCACAACCTTTGAACCCCCTGGGGCTTACTGCAAGACCCACACGGCTCTTTTTCTCGCTTGATGATTTCCCTGCGACGAGGTTCCAGGTCGCTGTTGCTCAATAGTTTCTTGTCAACGCTAGACTGCTGGGAGATAGGAAAATTCCGAGATGAAGTCTCGCAATACCGCTTTCTTTTACGGTCGACACGGGCGTATACTTTAGGTCGAACCGCTCAACTCCATGGCCCATTTGAGCAGTTTACCCGAGGCATCTGGTTTTTGAAGGACCTGTCTGAGGGGGTAATTTGTCATTACATTGATCGTATGAGCATGGAAGTAAGGTCGCGCTTTCGGGACGCGACGAAGAGGGCAAAAGCCTAGTCGCTCCATTTCTCGGGATACCGCTCTCGGCATCCGATAGACGCTTATCTTGCATAATATATCAAGCCCACCCGAGCTTTTTCCTCTTCCCGTGATTAAAGCCGCACCGACCGCGAATCGAGACATACGTAGATGAGCAGGGATTTCGTGGAAGAGGTTTGCAGAGAGAGCGGTGGCTTCCCAAGATGCTCTTTTAGCCTGAATGCCCGTCGCATTCTAAGTCCACTCGAATTTCTTATTGGCCTTCTAACATTGAAGAATGGAAACAAGCGGTCCTCGTTAGCCTTGATATGAAGCGGACCGAGTGCCGCTATTCGCCTGCTCGCACTCATGACCGCTTTTTCTTTTTGGCCTGGGCTCTCCATATCGAGCAGAGCTTGAATCTTTTCGGGTTTACCTCTATGCCCTTGATTGACCATATACCCCAGAATTTTCCCTGACGATACCCCCGAATGAACATTTGAGGAGGGTTCACTTCATTCTGTAAAGTCGTAATATGTCAAACATCTCATGAGATGCGTAATATGTTCGAGGCGGACCGGGACTTGACTACATGTCGCCTACATGTACCTTCCATTGTCCTCCCGATCTGGAGAACATTCGATGACCTCCACGATAGGTCGCACCGCCTTCTTGAGGCCGAAGGGCATCACTTTGTAGCAGATAGCCCCCGATCCGTAATGCAAGGTCGTATGCTCCTCATCCGGTTTATACATCGGGATCGATTGACCCCGGTATGCATCCATGAATACACGTCCCGAGGTGGCATCAACGAGGGTTAATTCCTTGGCAAGGGGAACCGCTTCGGGCATGCTTTGTTCAGTCTTGAAGTTCACGCAGTTCGCCACTTGCCATTTGGCTTCTTTAAGATCGGTCACGGACCTGTGCCTGCAGTAGAGCTGACGGATCCATTTCCCCCGGAAAAGGTTCACTTCGATTTTAACGCGTACCGCGGATCCATCGCCTTCTTTTTTGGCGAATCGGCTTAGCTTCATCTACGCTTAAAGGGGAATGACAAATAACGTCTGGCCGATCTCACTCCATATCCGCACGCTGCCACCTGGCGCTGAACACATCAATGTTGTCCTTCAAGAAGTTTACCGGATCAAAACGAGCTAAGGGTTGAGCAGCTCCCAATCTTTAGCATTCGGCTCGGGCTTTCTTGGATCAACCCAAACTTGGACAGATCCTCTACCGGGCCGGGCGGGGGATTTGGTTTCGTGGATCTATATTATCCTCCACTGGACCAGTCAGTGGCTCGATCCTCGTGGGCGACGCCATAACTGGAAGGGGGTGCGCACGCTAAATGCCCTTCCCCTTGGCTCGGCCATTTGGACCGCTTTACATAGCATTCGCGACGCGCTGCACTCCCGGCTTACCTCCCCGATCCTCGATGGGAGAACTTCATCTGAGATGATAAATGGAAAGTGCCGCAAGGTTCTCAAAGTCCGCCCTAGTATCCCATTGAAGGCGAGGGGCGGTACCACGACCAAGACCCTGGTAACCAACCCTAGTCACCTTGTCGAGCGCGTGCGTGGACTGGGAGTTCACTTGAACACTACGGGATCGGTGTGATCCCTCTCCGTACCGTATAGAGGCATCGAGGCTGGCTTCAGGTCGGCCTCGTCCAGGTTCATTCTATCGAAATGGACTTGACAATGTTCAGTTCCACCGTCCACAAGCATTCTCAGCAGATATTATAACACCCATCGTGGTGTGATTACAGAGCATCCCTTGTGGTGGGTGGTGCAACCGACCTCCGCCTCCTTCTGCAAGGTGATCGGCCTTCCTTCCTCCCGGCTTTCCTGTGGTCGCAGATGTGCTGGGCGCGACCCCTCCCCGATCGGGCCGCGATGTGCTTCCCGAGCACATTGCCCCTCCCCGCGCCCTCCCGCGTGTTTCGGCCGAGGTGCGGACCTTCACCCCTGTGGTTCACACCGCAGACTGCCGCGATCACGCCGCTTTTTCCTTCGCTCCCCTTGGTTTTCTTTCTGGGGAGTCATCAATGTACTTGAAGTGTCCCTTCTTGATAAGTTCTTCGATAGCTCGCTTTAGAGCCGGCATTCATCGGGTGTGATGCCTGCTTATCCCGGAACATGGTAACGCGATTTCTTCTTTGCTTTCCGCCAGAGCAGGGAGTTTTCATGGGTTCTCAGCACGAGTGTCGGCTTCCTCGGATTTATCGAGGATCGCTATGCGGACATATTCTGAGAGGCATCAGTCCCCGTCAGCGGTCGCGGACGGGGACAGTGGAGGCATAGGATTTTTTCGCTCAGATGGGTTTTTCTTTCCCTTTTCCGCTCCGATCGCACTGCTCCTTTGCGATCACGCTCATGCTCCCGAACCGACATCACGAGGCAGGATCGCACAGGCGAAGTGCGAGAATGAATTCTCTATTCGGAGATATTTTTCACTTGGAGTTGTAGAATCTGGTGAGGGAAATATCGCCCCACGCGACTCCTTCCATAGTCGGTTTGGGCGAACTCCACTATTATAAGAGTTCGGATGGACTCTTCCGGGGCATGGGCCACCTTATTGAGTTCCCACTGGGAAGCGGTCCAACGTGATTCACAGGGATTCGTCTCTTTCTTGCCTTATGTTGTTGAGGTAGCTCAAAGGCATTGAAAATTTCCGGTTGGGCTTAGAAATGCCGCAAGAATGTCGTGCTCATTTGAGGCCACTAACTGATCGACCTTACCCTGGAGGGCGTCCTTAACCACCGTTTGGCGTGAAAAGTCAATGTCACATAAACCAAACGGCACTTCGCAAGGTCCGAAACCTCCAGGAGTCCACTGTGTCGCCAACTCATAAATGGTCCTGGATCATATTTCCACAAACGCCGCATATCTGGCATTCTCAACCTGGTAAGCTGGGGCAGGCTAAGCACTTCCGTGAGAAAATAAAAGGGGATGCGGAGGCGACTCGCGCTTTGCTTCAAAGCAAAACCGCTCCCTTAACTCCGCGCAGCTTGCCGCAGCTCCCTCAATTTGCGGAATGGAGCCAATTGGGGGTTGCCTTTTCACCTCGTGCTGAGTCGCCTTCTTGCCTTGCGGATTCCAGGAAAGTCTCGAGATCAGATTCCTCGCCTCCGGCCGGCATTTCCGGCCAGACACTTCACACACGCTCCGACTCAGGAGGCGCGAAGACGACGGGCGAGGGCGCACGATTTCCCTCGCCCCCGCTGGCATGGTAACTCGCCCCGCGGAGCTGAGGGCCTCTATAACGACGGATCGGGTCTCATTGCTGTGATCGGGACCATTACCCGGCCCAAAGATCTTTGGGTTTGTTTGCCGTATTGAGATACTGGGATACTGGGGTCCACTCGGGCTAAGTCTCGCTTTGCTGAGCACCCATCTTCATTGGGGCACCTTTGGTATTCGCGCGCCCTCCCGTTCTCGTAGGCTTGTTTTTGCCACTTGTTTACCTTTGCACTTACGTCCACAGAGTTGCTCGCGGCACGCCTATCACCCTTTGCCGCACACTGTAGGCGCTTTTTGGCTTGGCCTTGTACGCTCCTACTGCGTAGATGACATGCCTTGGTCAGCACGATCCAACCTCCTCCTCGGCCTTGACCTGCCCCTCTGGGAGAGTATTCAGAACCTCGTAGCTTCTGGCATGGTGGGGGTCCACATGGCGGGCTGGGTGGGGTATTCCCAGAGATTTTGCGAAATTATAGGTATGTTGGAAGGGGGTGTCCTCTCGGGCTGTGGGGGACTCTTCCAAACATGCTAGTTCCCTCGCCAGGGTTCGGGACCAGGGCCATTGTAGGCGTAAGACCAGCAGGGTCAAAGATTCTCCTGATGAAAGGTAGACACTAAACTGCCCCTCCTTCTACACCAAGCTGTTGATGCTCAATTTAAGCACCAACGAATTCTCACGTGTGTAACGTTGATTGGCCGCTTTAATATACGTGAAAATGGAATATATAAAGAGAAATAAATGCAAAGGGAGTTTTTTAAGTGGTTCGGATGCTAAGGTAGCAAGTCCTACGTCCATCCGATTTGTATTGATGTTGGTGTGTTGTCGGTCGCGGTCGCGGCCGACTTACATAAGATGAGAAAGTCAAATATGATTACAGAGAGATTTCTTTCGTTGTATGAAAAATGGTCCAACTCTTAACGGGGAAGGGGTCTTCTTCCTTTATATCAGGATTAAAACGTATAATCATCACTAAATCCATGGTTTGGGTGTGATTGTCGGGGATGTAATCCGCTTTACGCCCCATTTCCCTTTTTCCAAGCCGACATCCTACAGCGTAAAAACAGGACGGGGCTGGGGCAGGGACTATATCACGGCGGAAGTCTGGACACAGCAGCAGCTGCTGATTTGGTGGAGTAGGTCACCCTTCACGTGACTTTCCCGATGCCACTCTTCATTTTCCCCGGGCATTACAACACGTATACAAGTTTTGTTAATAGAGAATTCTCTAGGGTTTATGAGATGTAGAATCTACCCATTGAATCCCACTTTTTACTTTGTTTGAAGTAAATTTTAGATATATGTAATCACAACATAAGTTTTTGCTATTAGAGAATTCACCTGGGCTTATCAAATATCCATTTTCGGCTTAGGTAAAAAATATCTTAATCCACCTTTTTTATATATTTAAAGTTAGATCCATCAATTTTTCTAGTTAATTGAGGAAGTCTCATCCAACTTTTTATATATTCAAATTCAATTTTTTTAAATGTGATGATCAAGAATACCGATTGCATTCTTATATTAGAGATAGAAAATAATGAATAATATTAAACATACAAACTTCTATAATTGACAGGTTCTCGTTGTTTCTTAATTGATAATTATATATGTTTTGAGTGCTTCTAAAAATCGAAATTTTTTATTTTATTTTTCGAAAGTCTGAAAACAATTAGAAAGATATAGTGGTGAATGAAAAAAACGTTTTTTGAGCAAAGAAAAGTTGTTTTTCAACTTATAAAAAAATATTCAAAAACGCCATTTTAATGTTTTTTGTATCTTGTAAAAACCAATCCTAACACATGTATTTCATCCTTCCCATTTTAGAATTTGATCTTTTTTTTTTTTTTTTTTTGTTAATAATCGGGTTAGTCGGACCAACTTATGCAATCTCAACTAATCTCCCGAGACCCTAAAACTATCGAACCGAGTAAAAGCTCTAATGACTATCCCTACTAGTACGAGGAGCAAAGGGACCACCGCCCTACCCTCACATTTTTTTAAAAATTGTTTATATATGCCAATAAAAAAAATTGTTTATATATGCCCATAAAAAAATTATTAATATATATATATTCACGCCTACCTTCGCATTTAAAAAAAATAGAAATATTATACATATATCCGCACTCATAAAAAACTTGCTATTAATATATATATTCCATGTCACATCATATTAAAAGTTTAAAACTCTCCACTATTTTATACATCCACCTGTTTTTTATGATTTTATCCCTAAAATTCTTTACTCTCTCATTCTTTCTTTCACTTTCTATGTTATTCGTTCCTTAAAACTTTTAAAGACCGAAATTGTTGAAGCTTCTCTAATCAAGGTGCCACAATTAGGTTCGTCTTTTATGTTTTATCAGTTTTAGGTATGTGTATTGTTCATTTCATTTTTAGTTTTTTTTAGGGTTGAATCATGCTTATTTTTTTAAGGTTTTTTATTCTAATTCATGGAAAAAAGCACGGATCTTGTGAGTTTGTTTTGTGTTTTATGTTTAAGAATGTTCTTGCTTTCCCAAATTAAACCTTAACTATATTTTCTGAATGTTATTCTTCACCATTCACCCTTCACCTATCATTTTCCTATATTTCAAATGTCACCGTTTGGTTTCAAGCCAAAATTATTAAAGAAGTTTGAGTTATTATTTATGTTTATATTAAGAAAATTTCCTTTTTTTTATTAATTCATATTAAAAGTCAAGACAACATTGACTTAATTTAAGTTTTGATTGACTTTTAACTTAGGCTATGCTGATCAAAGTCATGAAAATTTATATTATAATATTTGAAAGCCGAAAAAAAAAAAAAAAAAAGAGGAGGAGAAATAAGAAATTTGTGTAGAACATTTTTGGTGGATTATGATTGTTGTAAACTCTTTTAATTATATTGGATTTAAGTGAATCATTGTGATTCCCAGCCTCGCTCTTTAATTGAAGAGGTTTTTTCAAGTAAAAATTTTTGTTTGTGTTTCCTGAATTGGATGTTATTTTCAACATAATTTGCCTCAAGGTTTTGCTTCTCATAGATTTATTCAAGTAGTAAAGTATCGTGTTATTGCATTATTTTTCTTTTAGATTATTGATATTGTATTATTTCCGCTTAAGTTTGATGATTTTTTTAAAGTTTTTACTAGTTGTTTGACAAACAATGGCGAAACTGCGAAGGCCCCCCTTGGGCAAAAATCTTGGGTCCGCCACTGGCGAGGAGAGACTGAAACTCAGGACTTTTGAATAATACACAGAAGTTCCCTATCAAATCACAATCGATCACTCAGAGGTAGTTTATAATTTGATCTTGAAAACATCAAATCCATTTTTAGAAAACGCATAAGATAAATTGACTCATGTTCAACCTCATAATTATCCCAGAAGATGGTTTAATTTTAAAATTAAAGTTACATTGATTTCTTTCCCCAACAATTTAAGCAATCTAGCATTCATAAAAGTTCCTGCAAAGTTTTTTGTTTTCTTTTTCTTTCATCTCATTTTCTTTTTCCTTTTTTCTCATCTACCTTTACCTTTACTTTTTCATTTTCTGGATAATCATACTTAACAACTAAATCACCATCCATCTCTCTAGATTATACAACTCATTTGATGCAAAATAAATTAAGTATGACCTAATCGTCGGCCACGTGTCCGATTAATTAATAATTGAATACTTGTAAGCTAATCCCATTATAATCACTAATATTATTTGTTAATCTTTTGTTTAATGGACCCTACAATTAGATTTTTCATCTTAGATTCCCACTCTTATCTTAAATTTTTTCTTAATCTAAATGTATATATAATTATGTAAAAGTAGGCCCTGCCATGTACGTAAACTTTTATTAATATTAATATTTATTATTAATTATTTTTATTTTGTGTAATTCTTGTTTAATCCGTCAAAAAATTCCAAGAACAAAGCAATGTTATAAGTCTCATTACATTATATATGTTACCGACAACTCCATAATATTTCACTTCTTCTTCTTCTTCTTCTTTTCCTTTCTTTTCAAGTTTCTGAATATTGTTTTTTTCTTCTTCTTTTAATTTCTTGATATTGTTTGTTTTATATAAATATGCATGGTGGTTCTCATGCTGTTTGTTTAAGCGGTGGAGCAGAAGAAGAAGAAGAAGAAGATCATGAAGATGACATCCATGGCATGTTCGGAGTTTGAAGGAAGAAGAAGATTATTATTTCATGGCGAAATTTCTTCCATGGTGAAGAATTTGGAGCCATGGCCTGAAATAATCAAAGGTTATCCTGAATAATATTCAGGAGAGAAGTTTAATCTCTAGGCAAGTCTGATGCTTGGCTTTCAGTTATCCCTATTTTTTAATTCATTTTCTTTCCCTTTTCCCCCTTTTTTTTCCCCTTTAGAACTTGTTTGGTAGCCAAGAAAATGCATGGAGGATATAAGACTAATTAGAATAAGGTATGGAATCTTGAAATCCATTTCTATGGTTGCAAGATTTCTTCTTTTCCATATTTGTGTGTTTATATTAATATGGGCAACCAAACAAATTGATTTTCTTTGGAGTGCTCTATAGCTTTTTGTGTCCTGACATTGTAAGACACGAAATTACAATATCTTTGTAAAACATAAGGGTAATTTTTCTTGTTTGTTCATTTAGATTTATTAACTTTAGATTCATTAACTTTCATTGTTATATATCTTTAAATTTCTGTCATTTTTTTTTTTGGGTGAAAGCCTCAAGTCTCCCCATATCCGAAGGTATGAGGGGGCTAATCCCGATCAGGGCTCAGGTAAGTACCCCAAGGCCCTTTCCACAAGGTGCTTCTAGTGCGTGGTTTGAACCCCTGACATTGCTGGTAAGTTCACCCCACTTGGACTCCAGTTACCAGCTGACCACACCTATTTTTTCTTAAATAACAAAGCAAAGATGTTTAGTTTCTGGCTGGTAGGTAAGTATAAGTAAATGCTAGCTATAGTTATTTCAGTGGGAATTGTTTGAGGGAACAGTAGCGCCTGATCTATCTGGCAGCTGCATAAGATAATCGACATTCATGAGCATTAATTTGCAATTTAAAAAGTTAACTATATGTCTACAAATTAGCTGTCTCTCATAATTGTTTTGCCAGTTTGGTGTCTAAGTGGAAAGAGTTGAAAACCTGAAATGGGAACGTTTATAAAAAACTGCACAAGTAAGAGAGTTCATATGGAGAGAATTTTAACAGTAGAAGAATATATGTGGGTTCTGACTTCTGAAAAGTATGGAAAAAAAAGTTTTAAGGCTAGCTCATCAATCCAGATAATAAAACTTAATGTTATGGAGTCTGCAAATATTCTTTATCCAAATCTTTTATTGGTGATTCCAAGCATCTATTAAAAGTCAACTTCAAGATTTCTAAGTGTCAGAATTACATATTTAACTTTCTTTTTTAAGTGTGTGTTCTCATTGGTACTTCAAATTTTCATGCTCCAATGGGAAACTGGGCAGTGTGATAACTGATAATTCCATCAGTATCCTGGAAAATAACAAGTGTCTTGCACTTAAAGGCTGGTTTCTGCGGCCCAGACTCCAAATACTTGGGGAGAAAATCTATGGGATAATGTATTAAAATCCTCATTAATTTACCTTCTTATGCAAAATTAGCTAGAGATTGAGCAAAAAGGTAGTCAAATTGATGATCAAGTGATCATTTTTATGTGTTGTGTAGTTGTAGTAGCAATGAAGCAAGCGGAGAGAGATTTTGATGAAGATAATGAGTAAACGACTTTTTCGGTCCCAAGGTTTGCCTTAATGACACTTTTCCACCCAACAAATTTTAAAATACCACTTTTTTATCTAAAGTTTATATTTGTTAATACCCAAAGCCAATTTCGCGCAAAATTCCCCCTCTTTAACACTACTATTGAACCTCTCTTTCTTCTCCCCTACAAAACCTCTTTTCACTCCGAACACTTAATTTCTTGTTGATTGTTAGCCACTACAAAATTAAGGTTTTTTGTTCTTAGTTAATTTTCGATGGCAAATATTCAATCTGTCACCACCACTCGATCCACCAGCCTCTACTCTATAAAACTTCTTTTCCCCATTCTTGACAACTTGTTGAACATCGACTGAGAAAGTAAAGTATGCCCCTTTTGGGTATTAATGAAGAGTAATCTACACATACAAAGAAATCTTATAAAAATTCTCATACAAAAGCGATGTGACAAAAACATGAATATAAATATGATTATAATAAGTTTAACTTTTTTGTTTTACTCTTCCATTTATTTTTTGTCACCACACTTTATATAAAAAATTTTTATATAATTTTTTTAATAAATATAATATTATTGTTAATGGAATATAAACATTAGATTAAAATAAATAATTTATTTTCAAACTTTTAAATGAAAAAAAAGTATCATTGAGGGCAAACCTTGAGTGGGGAAAAAAGTCGTTTATTCGAAGATAATTCATGTTTGTGACATAGTTGGTCAACAAATTGGGACATCTGTCCCTTCAATATATAAAAAGAAATGAAGTTTTTTTCAATGGAATCTTTTTTCCCAATGTAAAAAAGGAGCTTGAATACAGGTACAAATTTGTAGCTCTCTGCAATTATCTTTCATCAGGATAAGGATGAGGACTCACTAAAGTCCAACTTTCATCGTCTCCTTTTTTTTCTTTTTGATAATTAATCCAACTTGAGTTAGTTGACATGTGTCTTCTTTTGTTCAGTGGGAAAACGACGTGCAACTCAAAAAGAAAAAGTAGAATACAAAAAATTAACATCATCAATTAGTATTTTTCTATTGGTTCATGACTCATCAAAGGCCAAAGTTAATACTATTCTACAAAAATGGTGGATTCGTTCAAGTCTTAACACTATTGTGCGGATTCGTTCGGCTGACAGTTCACCAGAAACTGAAGAAGAAGAAAAGATTTTAACCATCAATAGTGGTCTAATAGTAAAAGAGTAAGAGGAAGATGTAATATAATATCTTAAATTTGAATCTTACCTTGAGGGTAAAGAGCAAGAAGTAGAACTTAACAATATTTTAAGCCTTTGAGCCACATACTATTAGAGGCGCACTGCAAAGTTCTCGACTCCAATCGGGATGCAAGATCCTGTGATAGTTGAAGTATACATAAACTAGTTTCCAGCAAGCTACTAGGATACTAAAGCTTGCCCAACCGATAATTCCAGCCAAGTGACCACTTGAAATATACATAAACCTGTTCAATACGATCATAAAATAAACAAAATAAATAAGAGAAGATTTTCAAGAAGAAATTTAGATACCCACTGGCAGTTTTGACTTAGTAACTTAGTACTAGTGGAAATGGTGATATCACTTTAGGATTTTTAATTATTTATTTTCTTTGTGGTGGATTGCCGTTGCTTTCAAAAATATTGATTAAAAAAATTAGGGTAAATTGGGTTTGTGAAGAAACTTTGAATCTTTAATATAATGGGTGCATGCATTGCTGCTAATGGAGGAGGAGGCTGCTGTTTTTTTATTGATTTTGCAAAGCTTTTTAAGGAGACCTGAAAGCTTTTTCATCTGTTTATTCTGTTACCAACAGAATAATTATCATCCATTGACTTCACCAGTGTGGTGGCTATTGGCTAAGTTGATGGTCAATTGATTCTTCTTGTGAAAAAAATAGAACATGGGCAAACATAAACATATTATTATATTATCTGTATGTCCTTATATTCAGAGGTTATATAATTTGAGAAAATAATACGCCACTCACGAGTAATGCGACTTGGACTCATATTCAACGACGACAATTACACCATTGATTAACCCTAATTAACATTAATCAACGGTCAAAATTATACCACGCTATTCGATGCATGAATTTGCACGCCCTTTCCCTTTCGATAATCGTAACATTACTCATATATCGGGGGTATTAATGCATCTATAATTTTATATGGTTTTATCGTATCAAATACAAATAACGTGATATACTTGTAATTTGTCAATAAGACATTGTAATAAAAATTTGAGAATGATTAATCACTTGAATCGGTGTGTCGCCCTTACGATACCTCCAACTAATCTTCCAAGGTCCTGAAAGTTAAAACACTGGTCAAACAAGAGTCCCAATGAAGCACTATTACCTTCTATTAATGGTTGGCCGGATGTAAGACAAACTCAAAAAGTCATAAAAACCTCCCTTTGCTCTTTTTATTATCATACCACCCAATGGTGGCGAATGACACTTATATAATAGAGGGAAGGGGTTATATATGCTAATGAACCTAATTTTAAAGAATTTGAGGATTAAAAACCTAAAATGTTCAAATATTAATCCGATAGTTAACAAAGTTAAGATTATATTGTGAAATGATGTGCCTTGCTGAATGTTTAAAATGGGAGGCCAAAAAGTGAATAATAAGTGTGTATAATGTAAGTATCTTTTGGAATTGGAATAATACTACACTTACAACTCAATCTCAAATTTTTTCTTATAACCTCTAATATAATATCTTACAATTGATCAACTCACAATTAGATCTCATTTGCTCACAATAAATCCCTCCCTCTTGTCTAATTACAGACTGTCAGTTGGTCACATTGAGATTGTGAGAAAAAAACTTATAAAGATTGGATTATTTACCGATCATTATTGTTCAGAATGCTTTTGATTTTGGGAAGTCTCTTTCCAAGCTTCTACTCTTACAACAATGGGTGATACGCCCAAAAAGCTTATAAAGAACAAACAAAAATGTCACTTATATTTGATCCTTTCAAAGCATATTGATAAAAACTCAAAAGACAAGCAGCCTTTGTCGGTTTCCAAAACAGCTAGTAGTTTTCTACAATTAAAGTCTCATGTTACCTGATACAAACAACTCCATATGATTCATTCTTTTGTTTTTTTTCCATGGAGTTTCTTTCTTAATTGGAATAATCTAGGCGTGCACCCACTATGATTGGACCCCCATTTATCAATTCATCATAACCAACCTAACCTGTTCTATTATCACAAGGACAACAAAAACTCTTTGAGGGAAAACTGAGATTGTGGGGGAAAAAAAAAATTTGATTCTAGAAAAGAATACTACAAAAAACCTGATGGAAATAAGGCAATCTAAACTGAGAAATTATTCGCAATATTTTACATGCCAAATGAATTACAAGGAAAAATACATTGCATTTAACTTACATAATCAATTTGAAGCCTTTTATCAGCATAGGAAACATGCACTCCCTGGTCGTGGTGGAGTCCCCGGCCCTTCGAGGCCTCAAAAATGACCACCTTGCAAGGTGCTCTGAGCGTATGTCATGAAAGATGCCAAAACTATGCCTCCCGCAACCATCAATCCTAACCTGCTCAAATGGACATAATACCTTTTTCTTAGTTCTTGTTCTCTTTCCTTTAATCATCAAACAAGACCCACCAAAGAAATGTAACCATAACCTTAAGTTTTTCAATTCCCACTGAAATTATTATCACAAGTAAGTTACAGGAATCAATGTTGCAACCTTCAACATTTTGTTGTCTTCCAAATTCCAATTGTTTAAACCAACCACAACAAAATCACTACATTAGCATCACAATGCAAACCATTTTCAAAGCAAAATTATTCCTCCCCAAAAACAGAGCTGTGATTCCAAATAAAAATGGTAAAGAAGGGACAGCTACAGCCAAAAATGCCATCCCGATTCCGTAATACCATGTAACAAAATCACAAGCTGACGCCTGCCGCTGATGCACCTAAACACATTACAAAAAGTAACAACTTCTAGTTAAGACAAAAACGAAAGGAACCACAGTGTGTATTTCATTCAAAAGCACTGGCATCTTTTATTCCATTAACCCACATAAACCACCCCTCGTACATAGTGAAAATTAACACCTTTTCCAGAGTCATCATCAAAAGAGTTCTCTATGAGAAGAGAAGGATCCTGCTTGAATGCCTACTGTCCTTCCCTTCCCCATTGATAAATCAAATGGAGAAAACCTCCAAATAAAAGAAAGAAGAGTGTGAAAGTCCATGCAGCACTAGGTTCAGCAAACCGGGCCAGTCCACGGCATCACTTGTTATGGTAATTGCAAAAGACAGGCCAAGGGGACAACAGAGCAACCATAAATAAAGCACACGAAGATTGAAACCGGACCAGATAGCCAGGCACCTTCAACTGTGCATTATTAGAAACTGCATAACATCACAACAAAGAGTTTCAGCATACATAGAAAACTGAGAATTCAATATTTAGAATTACTGGAGGCCATCCAACATAGCAAAACTGAAAATGTCACGAGTACATCATTTGACTAAAAAGAACTTAAAGCAATAATGAACATAAAATTACTTAGGGGAAGAGGAACTAACATGGTGGCTGGAATTAGTAGCAGATGATGACGTGCACACTGGTATAAGCCAGTGCTCCAGCAAGATCTGATTTTTTGAAGTAAAGTAGCCTGGACTGATCACATAGTGAATCTTCTGCAAAGTGAGTCAAGTGCTCCCCGTATTCTGCACCAAATTTTTTTTTTTGAGATCGAAAAGACAACTATTTTACTGGCTTGATGTCTGGGAAAAAAAATGAACTGCAAGCACTAACCTGAAGGAAAAGAACGGGTAGTAACAGAAAAGCAGAGCACAAAGCGGTAACAGGAAAAGGACTTTGACCAAAACATCATCATTTGGATTTCCGCCCTCCCAGGGCTTCCAGGAAGAGTTTCCCCAGCCTTATTCTGACGTCCTAGCAGCATTAATTGGAGGAAACTGCACTGATTAGACGCTCCTCCTTTTTATTTCAGAAAACAATAAAGACAACATAAACTTCTACCTCAGATACTATTACACAAAGATATGGACTTAGTTCAGTACTAGCACCATAAAATAAAACAGTAATGATCACAATAAGAACATGCAGTGCAACCTATATAAACCACAATGCAACAGCCTCCAGATCCTCTCTTCCCAACAAACACCAAGCAGATAAAAAGAAAAAGCATATTAGAAAATTGCACAGAGTATAGGTAAAGTAGAGAGAAATACCTGCCAGGGACATCAACAGGTTTTTTAATAGCCAAGATGTCCACCAGTCCCAAGGGTTTGGAAGCTTGGACCAAGTGTATAGTGAATAACACGGAGTTCAGTCTCATTTACCATCCACTGCATATATAATTCAATAAAAGTATAAGGGATATTTTTAATCAGAAAAAGTAAATGAAATAGATATATTCGCTTTATAAATTTAACGAATGCCATAAATAACAACCAAACAACGGAAACAAGAAAGATCTTCAGCAATTTAAATATAGGAAATTTCATAAAACAGGTTAGTGTTTATTTCAGCATTCAAATCAAGTTTCTTCCCGTGATGTTGGGTGTCCAGTTATAAGTAATGTAAGTGATTTATCCTTACATGCTAATAGGTTATCTACGCTTAATCAAAATTTTCAATGATTTATGAATATGAAAGGCTTTCATAGAGATAAAAATTGTTAAAGAATTAAAAAAATAATAATAAATTTAAAAAAAAAAAAAAACCCTAAAAAATAAACAAGTCATCAACATTTCTGAAATTGCACCCATCTCTTAACTTGCTTTTAAACATGAAGACTAAAGTGCAAGAGAATATAGTCATTACTATGATGGCATCAAAATAGTTCAACTATACCCAGCATCATGACATAAATCATCCTAACATCTATAATTTTCATACCTTATTTGCAAGCATGTAAAGACCAACATCTGCATTGTATAGAGTAGAGAGTCGCCCTCCCATATCAGGGAACAGGTCTAGACTTCAATATCTCAGGGGATAAATTTGGCTCAAAAACATGTGCATTGGGAAAAATCAGGGTGGGCAATATGAATTTAGAAATCCCGATCACCACCATATAAGAAACATCAGAGAGAAACAGAAGAGGAGAGAGACTGTTCTTGGGAACATGAACTCAAACAACCACAAGCTTTCATTTCATCACAGGTTAAGCAATGGCAACCAATATGTTCGAATTGGGATACCATAGTCCAACTTTGAATACTAAAACATCAGCTAGACCCATGGTAGTCTGATAATTTTACTTCATTCTATATGTTATTTGCATAACGTAACTGACACATAGTGAAGCTCAAATATC